>MCFE01000061.1:0-193232 GCA_002104905.1 Basidiobolus meristosporus CBS 931.73 | reverse complement strand
TAACCCTAACCCTAACCCTAACCCTAACCCTAACCCTAACCCTAACCCTAACCCTAACCCTAACCCTAACCCTAACCCTAACCCTAACCCTAACCCTAACCCTAACCCTAACCCTAACCCTAACCCTAACCCTAACCCTAACCCTAACCCTAACCCTAACCCTAACCCTAACCCTAACAATCTCCCCTAACAATCTCCCCTAACCTAGTGATGTGATCTTTAACAAGATCCTTCACCTATAAGATTGGGTCTTCTGACCTGATGCTCCTTCCCTAACAATCTCCCCTAACCTAGTGATGTGATCTTTAACAAGATCCTTCACCTATAAGATTGGGTCTTCTGACCTGATGCTCCTTCCCTAACAATCTCCCCTAACCTAGTGATGTGATCTTTAACAAGATCCTTCACCTATAAGATTTCCCACCCACCCACCCCATTCTTCTCTCCTTCCCTTTTCCTTCTCTCCTTCCCTTTTCTCTTGCTCTTTCTTTCCTTTCTTTCAGACACTGCCCACCTCTGGTGATGTAAAGGGCTGACTGTGGATTTCCCCTGGAGTCACCCCAATGGAGACTTTCTGTTTCCTTTCAAGCTTCTGCAGCTGTCTTTGGCATGATTGGACCTGATGCATGTGCCTGAACTTCAGCTTATGGTTCATTTTCTTTTGATGACATTACTCTAGCCTCTTGCCTCCTTCTTTTGGATCAGTGAATGCTTCTGTAGATTTCCCAGTCAGCCATCACTATGGGAACCTTGGTTTCCTTTAAAGCTTCTGCAGTCCTCATTGTTTCCTTTGTGATCTGAAGCAAGATTCTTTAGTTCAGTCTGGTAAAGCTTCCCCTTATGTTCCTTGAGCTTACTTGCAGTGTAGGGCAATGAATGGTACTGTAAATTTCTTGTGTCCCCAACTTTTCCTTTATAGCTTTTACAGTTTCCTTCACCCCTTTTACTGGCAAAGTAGTTTTCATTTTATAATAGTTGCTATACTCATATGACTTTGTCATATTTCAAGATTGCACTTCTTGTGCAAATTTCCCAATAAAGCACTAGAACCCTAACCCTAACCTAACCTCTCTTGCTACCCCCCTTCCCACTGAACAGTGTCTTGAGCACTGAAGAACTATCATCACTTCTTATTAACTTACCTACAAATTCCCCTCAGCTACACACTCTGGTATCAAAGCTACAACAGTAGCGCTGGCTTCCTTGTTTCAACTGAAATAAAGATTTCACCTGTTGGTGACTGTCTCCCTCCCCTACCCTAACCCGAAATCCTTGAAATGCTAATTGGTCAGATTTGCCTAGTAAATTTGGCCAGTGATCGCCCAGAAATTCATCTCAGTTCCCCCAGTCTACTGGCCATTCCGGCCACAATTCAGCTACCGCAAACCAGTATAACTTAGCTCAGATATATTCAGATTCTCACTTCTCAGGCCTGGCTTTCCAGGAAACCTCTCTCAGACCTAGCTAACTAGGAAATATAGTACCACTCAGCTTCTCAACTCTCAGACCTGGCTTACCAGGAAGATATCTCTCAGACCTAGCTTTCTAGGAATTACTTCAGATTAACTTGGCTTCTTTAGATACTTGTCATAAGTAAATAAAGATTTCACCACTTGGTGACTTTCCTCCCCTAATTCAGCTACCGCAAACCAGTATAACTTAGCTCAGATATATTCAGATTCTCACTTCTCAGGCCTGGCTTTCCAGGAAACCACTCTCAGACCTAGCTAACTAGGAAATATAGTACCACTCAGCTTCTCAACTCTCAGACCTGGCTTACCAGGAAGATATCTCTCAGACCTAGCTTTCTAGGAATAACTTCAGATTAACTTGGCTTCTTTAGATACTTGTCATAAGTAAATAAAGATTTCACCACTTGGTGACTTTCCTCCCCCCTACCCTAACCCTAAGCTGAAAATGCTCTACTCAAGAAACAAGTTCAAAAGCTCTTTTCTGCCTTCTCTGATCTGCAAGAATCTATTGTCCCTGTCCCAACCCTTCCTGCCAGCAAGACTCCCCAAGAATCATCTGCTCCTGCTCATTCTTCCTACTCTGAAGTTGTCAAAAAGTCTGTTCCTGCTCCCTCAAGACATCCTGCTGCTCCTCCCAAGACCAAAAGAAAGTTTCCTGCCACTTCTGATTTGCCTCCTGCTACTGACTGGGCTGTCTGCTACTTTGCCAATGTGGAGTTTATTCCTATATCTGAGCATAGGATGTATCTCAAGCAACAAGGCTACAACTTATCCAAGATTGTCAACATGAGATTTATCAACCATCACACTCTGGAGGTAGTACTTGACAAAAGTATTGCTAAAGAGTTCTCTCAAAATGTCTCTGACCAGCTTTACTGGGAACCTACTGACCATGCCTTTAAAGAGTTTCCTGATTCTCCAGTTTACAAGACCTTCTCATTAGAGGAATCTCTGCTCTCAAGATTCACTTCACTTATCAAAAACTCCCCTTCACCTGCTGTTACCCACTTCCTCAAAGATTATTATATCTCTCAAGCTTATCTACTTCACTCCCCCATGAACCTGAACTCCAGTGTACTCTGGGATACTGCCTTAACTTTAGCTTAGATTTATTCATATTCAACTTGGTGTTTACTTTGGGAATCTTCTATTCCCAGCTGGCTTCTTTATTTGTAGTTAGACTTGTCTGAAATCAAATAAAGATTTCACCTACCTTGGTGACTTTCCCTCCCCTAACCAAGAACACTTAGCCTTGTGGTTATCCCTAACCCTTCCATACCCATGGTTGTGGGTTCAAATCCTGGATCCAACAAAATTTGATTAATAAATTGATGTGTGCTCATTGGGAGATGGCTTGATCAACCATCGGGCAAAGTAAAGGCTCTGATTGGCTGAAATCCTTGAAATGCTAATTGGCCAGATTTGCCTAGTAAATTTGGCCAGTGATTGCCCAGAAATTCATCTCAGTTCCCCCAGTCTACTGGCCATTCCGGCCACAATTCAGCTACCGCAAACCAGTATAACTTAGCTCAGATTTATTTGGATTCTCACTTCTCAGGCCTGGCTTCCCAGGAAACCTCTCTCAGACCTAGCTAACTAGGAAATATAGTACCACTCAGCTTCTCAACTCTCAGACCTGGCTTACCAGGAAGATATCTCTCAGACCTAGCTTTCTAGGAATAACTTCAGATTAACTTGGCTTCTTTAGATACTTGTCATAAGTAAATAAAGATTTCACCACTTGGTGACTTTCCTCCCCTAAACCCTAAGAGGAATCTCTGATCTCAAGATTCACTTCACTTATCAAAAACTCCCCTTCACCTGCTGTTACCCACTTCCTCAAAGATTATTATATCTCTCAAGCTTATCTACTTCACTCCCCCATGAACCTGAACTCCAGTGTACTCTGGGATACTGCCTTAACTTTAGCTTAGATTTATTCATATTCAACTTGGTGTTTACTTTGGGAATCTTCTATTCCCAGCTGGCTTCTTTATTTGTAGTTAGACTTGTCTGAAATCAAATAAAGATTTCACCTACTTTGGTGACTTTCCCTCCCCCTAACCCTTGAGAGCCTCTGACCACCCAGCCTGGTCCCTTTCTATGCAACCAGTTGTTAAGAAGAAGCTGCCAAAACTTACTGTGCGCACCCACAAAGCTACCAAGAATCAGAAGAAAGACTTTGGGAACTACTTGAAGCTTGCCAGTTTGCTACTTTCTCTGCCAGATGATCTCAACTATGCCTGGCTCTTTGTGAAGCATCTGATTCCGGTGTCTGCCTCCCTCTCACTGCCATGCAAGACTACTGCTGTTACCTCAAGAAAATGGGAATCCATTGTTTCAGCCCTGCAACAAAGCTACCTGAGTTTCCCTAACCCAAAAACAGAGAAACTCCTCCTGACAGCAATGCACCACTCCATGGCAATTCACCACACTCTGCATACTCAGCTCTGGGATCATATTATGAGCTCCTTGCCTCTGCAATCTTCCAACTCTATAACAAGAACAGTATCAAGACTCTACAGGGCAATGAGGCCCTCTTCCAGGAAGTTACCTTCAACAGAACAGCTGGCTAACATCTTCTTCTCTACAAAGCAGTACTCAACTCCTGGCTTTCATCCTGACTTCAAGACTCTGCCCATCCCACTTGCACTTGATCAAAGGAGAATCCATAATGTGCTCAAGAGGCTTCCCAACTCTACTGCTCCAGGTGTGGACACAATCTCCTATGAGCTTCTGAAGACTAGTACCAAGGCCATGTCTGCACTTCTGCTTCCACTGTTTCAGCAATGCTCAGCCCAGCTTTCTACTCCTGAGGAATGGTCCTTTGCAAATGTTCTGCCACTGTACAAGGGTAAAGGAAAGCACCTGGATCCTAGCTCCTACAGGCCAATATCTCTGCTGCCCACCAGCAGAAAGGTGTTTGAGCTTCTGCTTGCTCAGGAGCTCTACTCTGACTCTCTCAAGTTTCATCCTGCACAGTTTGGCTTTGTTCCTGGCCTCTCCTTGGAATATGCAGTCATACTTAGCCAAGATCACTCTCTCCAGTGCAAGTATCCCTCTGTTCTGTTTGATATTACTAAGGCCTTTGATTCAGCTGACAGAAATCTGCTTTGGTCCAAGTTGCAATGCTTCTCCAGTACCTCTCTCACCCTCCTTGTCAGGTCTCTGTTTCTGGATCCACAAGCAAGAATTCTGCACCCAAGTGAGCAATCAGCTGTGTTCTCAGTTCCTAATGGAGTGGTTCAAGGCTCTGTGCTTGGTCCTATACTGTTTGCCATCTTCCTGAATGATTTCCCAAGACTCTCAGCTGACTGCCTGGTTACTCTCTTTGCTGATGACATCAGAATATCCTCCTCCAATGTGCAACAAGACTCCCAGACCATCCACCAGTATCTGCAGAAGAATAATCTCCAGCTTTCCATTGCAAAGACAGTACCTTTGGGCTCTCCCATCAACTTGGAGAACTCCACTCTACCTGCTCAGGTTTCTGCTACATATCTTGGCTTTCCTTTCCTTCCTACTGGACTAGACTCTGAGGCACACCTGAAGAAGAGAATTATCCTGGCAAGACAGGCACTCCACAAGCTACTGGCTGTTACTCCTCCTACAACTTCAGCTCCCAGCTGCCTCCTTCTACTCAAGCAGTTTGTCTTCCCTGTCCTGGAATTTGGCTTACCACTTCTCTCTCTTACTTCTAGAGACTGCACTAAGCTTGACAAGTTTGCAGTATGGTGCATTACCTCCTTGGTGCCTCATTTGCCTGAATGCCCCTACAGACATGCTATTCTTGGTGCCTTTGGGTTTATGCCCTATAAGATCAGACTTCTCTACCTTAGAACCAGATTATACCTCAGACTTCACAACTGCAACAACCCACTGATTAAGGCCTGGAAGAGAATACACCACACAACACCTGGCTCCTGCTGGAGAACTATACTAGGAGATCCTGAAGTCAAGAAGTTTGCTGAATTTATTCTGCAGTCAGAAAAACCCAAGCTGGCCTACCTGAAGTACTTAACAGACCTTTGGCAGCAATATCTGCAGCAGCACACTCCCTTTATGATGAATATCAATCCTTATCATATTCCCCTCATTAATGTTGTTCACAAGTCATTCTTACCTCTCTTGCTACCCCCCTTCCCACTGAACAGTGTCTTGAGCACTGAAGAACTATCATCACTTCTTATTAACTTACCTACAAATTCCCCTCAGCTACACACTCTTGTATCAAAGCTACAACAGTAGCGCTGGCTTCTTTGTTTCAATTGAAATAAAGATTTCACCTGTTGGTGACTGTCTCCCCCCCCTACTTAGCCTTGTGGTTATCCCTAACCCTTCCATACCCATGGTTGTGGGTTCAAATCCTGGATCCAGCAAAATTTGATTAATAAATTGATGTGTGCTCATTGGGAGATGGCTTGATCAACCATCGGGCAAAGTAAAGGCTCTGATTGGCTGAAATCCTTGAAATGCTAATTGGCCAGATTTGCCTAGTAAATATGGCCAGTGATTGCCCAGAAATTCCTCTCAGTTCCCCCAGTCTACTGGCCATTCCGGCCACAATTCAGCTACCGCAAACCAGTATAACTTAGTTCAGATATATTCAGATTCTCACTTCTCAGGCCTGGCTTTCCAGGAAACCTCTCTCAGACCTAGCTAACTAGGAAATATAGTACCACTCAGCTTCTCAACTCTCAGACCTGGCTTACCAGGAAGATATCTCTCAGACCTAGCTTTCTAGGAATTACTTCAGATTAACTTGGCTTCTTTAGATACTTGTCATAAGTAAATAAAAATTTCACCACTTGGTGACTTTCCTCCCCCCCTAACCCTAACCCTAACCTCTCTCAGACCTAGCTAACTAGGAAATATAGTACCACTCAGCTTCTCAACTCTCAGACCTGGCTTACCAGGAAGATATCTCTCAGACCTAGCTTTCTAGGAATTACCTCAGATTAACTTGGCTTCTTTAGATACTTGTCATAAGTAAATAAAGATTTCACCACTTGGTGACTTTCCTCCCCCCTAAATAAAAGTTACAACAGTAATACTGGCTTCTTTGTTTCAACTGAAATAAAGATATCACCTGCAGGTGACTGTCTCCCCCCTGAAGCTATATTGGCTGAAATCCCTGAAATACTAATTGGTCATATTTGCCTAGTAAACTTGGCCGGTAGTTGCCAAGAAACTCCTCTCAGGGCCCCCAGTCTACTGGCCATTCTGGCCACATATCAGCAACCGTACAAATTTCAACACCTGGTGACTTTCATCCCCCCTAATATTCATTGTTGTATGAAATCAGGGTCCTGGGATCAAGTACTTTGGGGGTAAGTATAACTCAAGTATTTTACCATACTTATCTTGGATTTCGCACTGTGGTGAATACCACAATATCTTGTAATGTTAATTTCCAGTTATGGCATGGCAAGAGTCTTTACGGTTGCCAACTCTCAACACGATCCTGTAGTTTGGGGGCCTACCAATTAGATGAAATAGATCACCATTAGCTGATTTATCAACTGCACAGTGGCGCCTAAATACCCAAATCAGCTCCAAGTTTCCGCTTACCCCGGCGTCATCTCAATAGAAGATGTGAGCCAGTTCTCATCACTTCTATACACTGTGGAATATGTTGTGATTAGAGCATTCCTACATCGCTCACTTGTGCAATATCACAGATCACATATATAAGACTTGGTGACCGATGCTTGCCCAGGAATAACTTGCATTGACCATCAAGGCATCACGGAACTAATCATACATGGAACCAACTGTTCACTTGGCCCTAGAACGCAGTATCTGAGAACAAGGGTTCATGGTCCGCATATGAGGACTCTTGGGTAGGTTGGATAGTGCATGAGGGCAAGTGACAATGGCTTCTTCTGATGGTGTTATGCCGACTACTTGCTGTCTTTGGTAATAAGTGTGACCAGATTCAGTAAGGAAATCACTAGATTCAACTTCAGGTGCAGGGGTAGCGATTGTGCCAAACTTGGCATATCTTCGGCCCTTATAAATACGCAAGCGTCAGGGTTTTTTTCCTCATTTTTAATAATTATGTATCAATTTTGGTTTGATTCACCCAAGCTCACCTTGGGCTACTGGAGAAGGAAAGCTGCCGATGTAATGAAAACAAACAAATGGAGTTTGCTTCGCTTCGAAGAAGGCAATGAACCGCCAGTAAATAGCTATAGACCATCTCGTAGATATCTTAGATTTCTTTGCAGCCTGATGTTTTTCTTGTGCTGTATGCTGGTATTGTTCTTCTTAGTCAGACTGCAGATTCCGCAGGAAACCTGGATCAGACCTCTATATAACTCATCCGATGTTCAGGTATTGAGAGAGTCCTATCCACCCCACAACTACACCCTAGAGACGCCCTCCATTACATTCATGCTGACAAAGTGTACCGCCGGTTTCGGCAGCTACATTAACGACGCGTTCAGCGCGTTCCTCTTCGCTCTCGATAATAATGTTGCATTTCACATACAATCGCGTGAGTGGTGCCATGTATCGTGGTCTACATTCTTCTACGATTATTCGCAAGACACACACGCACCAATTGTTCTTGACACCTATTCTCCCGGTGCAGAGCGCTGGCACGAAGCATCAGGTACCCCAAAGGATATTCAAGAACCAGGATTCAATGGCCATGTGTTTGTAGTTCATTCAGGGGAGAACTTTGATGATTTTTACCACCAAATCGCGACAATCAAGCAGCCAGTGTATGCAAGAAAAAAGGTCGTCGCACAGGCATTGTGGGAACCGAAGCCAGTCATCATGGATGTGGTGAACAGCATTCGGAAACATTATGTGGAAGATTCCAACCGGATTCTGATCTCGATGCATATTCATCGGAAAGACAAGCTGCGGAGGGAGATAAAGAAAGTAGAAACTTCTGTATTTGTGGAGAAACTCCAGGAATTATCCAGTACAAAGTATCCCAACAGAGAAATCGCCCTGTTTGTACTCGGTGATGATGATGATGCTCTGCTGGAGTTGCGGAGCCTTTTGGCGCACCATCACAATATCGAGGTATTCGGGTTGTCGGATGCATTTACTCACCTCCCTAGAAGTACCACCAGTTGGTCACCACTGGAGCAGCATCAAGGCTATAAGCCAGCTGACTTCCAGGTGACTAGCGAGAAACATCAGTTCCAGCAAACAGCTGAGCTTATCACAGATATTACACTAGCAGCTACAGCTGAGGAGTTCATATGTTGCTACAGCTCGAACATTGCCCGGTTGGTATCACTACTTCGGACCCAATCGCAAGACACTATCCATAGTCTAGACTGGGAGGCTTGGACCAATGAATAGCCCCCACCATGGTCACTCGCATTTGATGCGCATTCGCTACCTCGCTACCAATTTTCCCACTGTGTTGACCCATGTGTGTTGTATGTTGGCTTTTGCTGAAATCAAATCTTTTGTTACATCGTCCATTGTATAGTTATGATCAGTGAGTTGGCGAATGCTACTTCATCTATCCTCCATGAAGGGGCACCAAACTGCGAGACATATCCCAGTTTCCCCTGGTATGGAATTCGGATCTTAGCTTTGAGAGTGCGTATGTGTTTTCATTCAATTAGCTACGGAGCCGTCAATCAACTAACAATTGAGATCACACTGCAAAGGCTTTTGGCCAGCCAAAATGGGTTGATGCTATCTAGATATGAATGAAATATTAGGTAAACATTAGAAGATTTTCGGTATCATCGATGATCGATGGTTGAGTAAATATTCCATAAAAGGAATTGACTCGTAGTGTCACCAAAATATTCCATGGCACCTTTGTTGTTTGGTCTACAGAGGACATTTCCGATTTCTGGTGGTACCCCACCCAATACCATGGCCAGACTGCCATTTATCTCATCTCTTGCTACTTTGGCGCTCACTCCCTTCACTCATCGGAACATTCTTTGACAGGCCCTTGTATATATATCTTCCTTACAAAAAGGACCGAGTAGGGTTTAATATGAGGCGGCATTTGGTTTAATTTTACAACACTGTGTACCGTGGCACCATGGATGCCTTCGCAGATGTAGATATCAAGAGACACAAACCGGACTGGGTGACTTCCAGCGAGGAAGACTTGGCTGTCAAACAGATGAGCTTATGTATATCTATCATTTCATCTTATAGGTCGGACAATTGTGACCAAAAGGTACCTCATATATCCATTACTTAGATATATGTATAGCATGTGTAGACTACTTTGTAGTTGACTCGATCATTGAAACAACATTTGATCAATAATGTGAGATTCCTTGAGCTGATGACCCAATTGACAAATGTAACCACTGGTGATTCAATTGTTTGTTTGATTCAGCGCTTACACTTTGAATGAATTATGCGAGCCATTGGCATGCCCATGCCCCTAGGGGATTGAAAGTAATCTGTTTGTGGTCAGCTGAGAGGTTTTTCTTGCTTGTGGATTGAGAAGCTGAATTTTTATATTACTGCGGTTGTGGAGTTTGCTAGATCTGTATACAGAAACAAGCTGACAAATGCCAATCAAATGTGTTATAATCTTAGGTGGCTATTGGATAACTTGTTACTCAACCTGCTCATTTCTATGCTAGAAATCTTGTTGTAAGAGTCTTGGAGATATTGGATGTGATTGGCTGAACAAGTAGATTATGTGGTTCTCACTTAGGGTTAGGGTTGTAAAAGATGGATTTTTTCTTTTGCATGGTCTTGGCAAAACAAATACATAGAATATTATCTGCAAATCATCAGGTACCCACAACAAGACATCTCTAAAGGTTATTCAAGCAGCCCCAAGCTTTGTACACAGGTTCTTGGGATCTTCCTAAACATAATCTAAGCCAATCTTGACAAGGAATTGTGTCAGAATTCTTAGACACTTGTAGGTAATGGCCTAGGTGGTCAAGTAAGATGAATATTTAGGTGCAATTATTGTATTTGCAACAGATTCTGCTATCTTTGAATGTTGGTGAGTAAGCAGTAAGTTATACTACTTGGTTAAGTTCAAATGAAGTGAATAATACTGACTGGTTATGAAGCCAAGTATCTCAATAAACTAGCAACAGGATTTTTCAAGATACTGACATGTTTAATGCATTCCCAGTAGTGAGCTATCTCTAAAGGTTTGTTTTTAACTTTGTACTTAACACCTAACCTTGTGAAAATCTCAAACTTGGGGCACTTCTGATGATGTACTTTCCAGGAAGGTATTAGTTACAATTTCTGGTGCAAGCAGTAAGCAGGTGACTGCCAGATTTGGTATGAAAATTAGTGGACCTAATCTCCACCTGGAAAATGTAGTGCTTATTGGCCAAAAAGCTATTACCTGAGATATTGGGAGCTGTAGGATTGGAGAAACCTGGAATATACCTTACTAACCTGTATATTCCACCAGCTTACTAACTCTGATCATTTTCAGAGGATTATAGAATATGTTCTCAGACATTATTTTAAGAGGTTATCTGGAATACTTGACCTTGATATCAGGTAATCTTAACTTTTTCACCAGTTTCTCTCTCCACCATGGCTTTAAACTCCCTGAACTTAGACAGAGCTTCTTTGTTTCTCTCCATGATGTAGACCCATGTATATCTTATATAATCATCAATAAAAGTGATTAAATACTTCATCCCACCTAAGGATAAATTTTGCGTAGGTCCACACAGATCTGAGTGAATTAGATCTAATTTTTTCTTAGTTTTGATAACCCTAGAGCTCTTGAACAGTTATCTGGCTTGTTTCCCATATATGCAGGCTTCACAGTGCTCCAAATTAGCTGGGGGATCAATTTTTACTCCAGAAATTAGCTGATATTTGATCATTTTGTGTAAATAATCAAAATTGATGTGCCTAAATCTTCTGTGCCAAAGCATTGGTGTTTCCTCATTTAAGTTACTTATATTGGCTTCCAAATATGATGGAATATAAGTCAGCTTGTATAGATTCTGATCTCTGATGCCCAAAGCAATATGGGCACCATTTTGATCAGTGATCCTGCATCCTGAATAGTCAAAGCCAAGACTGAGTCCTTCTGCTGTGGCCTTGCTTACAGATAGTAGGTTCTTGGCTATTTATGATACATCAAGTACTTCTTTAAAGGTTCATGTATGGCTTCCTTCACTGCTTCTGAGGTTTACTTGGATAGTTCCTTCTCCCACTGCATCAAGTGTTCTATTGTCACCCATGAAAACCTTCTTGATTGGAATTTCTTGATATTGGGTAAATAGTTCTTTTTGGTGTGTAAAGTGCTGAGATGCTCCAGAGCTAATATACCACGTCTGAGAGTCCTTGTTTGTGGTCCTATTTAGTGCAGATATGAATAGTCCATCTTCAGTTGTTGTAGTATTCCCAGTTTCAGGCTTCTTTTGCTGATTATCTCTCTTTTTGAGACACTGTGTCATGATCACATGACATCCCTGGTCTCCAATTATCTAGCCAAATCAAGTCAGTGAAGAAATCCCAGTTCCTTCTAGAAAGTTCTACTACATTCTAACAACTTCTTGAAAGCTCCAAGTCAATGTTACACAATGGAGCATTCTATGGAAGCTTCCCATTAGAGTTTATGTAGTCCCATGCCATATATGCTAACTACATATCACATGACCTAGTTACATGATCAGCTGACCCCTGACATATCTCCATGTGATATTCCAGTCTGTTCTTTAGTATATTCTATCTTGGCACACTTACTGTGCCTCACCCCAGAACCCCATCAGTATTAGCCAATATCTCTCAGCATCCATATTGCCAAAAAGTATATATAGTCCTATCCCCCCTTATGTATTCCTCAGTCTGATAAACACAGGTCTTGAATAAACAGCCTTGCCTTGTTGATCCACACCTAAGTCCTTTCCTGGTCCTGCCTTACCTAGCCCTACTCTCCTGCCTTGTGTCTATTCAAAACACAATGGTCTGATGTGTGTTCTTTCCTTTTGCAGAGGTTGAAAAACAGGTTGCTATTGCCTTTGTAAGGTCTTATGTACCTTCTTTGTTGGTTATCATTGCTTATTAAATCATTTTCTTCTTCCTTCTTATTGACACTTGATTTTCTTAATTCTTCATCCAGGAGCCTTCCATATACGTAATTTAAGGTCAAATCTTCAGTTCTGGACTCTAGGGCTGATACAAGGCCCTGAAACTTGTCTGTCAGGCTATTCAGGATAGTTACTATCACATCCTCATCAGTAGTTGGTATGCCCACAGATTCCATCTCATCTACCGGCAGGGTAATTCTGCTAGTTAGATTTTTCATTTCTTCTACCAGCTGCATCTTTGTAGTAAAGAATTTTTGTCTCAGATACATTTTCTTAGCAGCTGAACATGACTGGTAGGTGTCTTCTAATGCCTTCCAGGCATTCTTTGCCATTTTTGCTCTTGAGCATTGAATTAGCAATTTGTCTATAACATTGAGGCAAATGCAGTTGAAGGCTCTTTGTTCTTTCTTCTGGTACTTCAAGGCTTCCTCTCCCACATTTTTAGGAGGGCAATCTTCTCCCATGACAATATCCCAAAGGCCTATTTCTTGTTGAGCATCTTCATCTTGACCTTCCACACTTGGTAGTTAGATCCATCCAACTTTACAGCAGAGGGAAAAATTTCAGTAATAGCAGTAGTTGACATTGCAGAGAGTGATAGCTTGGGACCCATAGCCTATTGTAAGAGTCTTAGAGATATTGGAAGTGATTGGGAGGATAAGTAGATTATGTGGTATTCACTTAATGTCTTATTGAATGTAAAAGTAGTATTTATACTTTTACCTTGTCTTGGCATAACAAACACGTAGAATAGGCTAAGGAAGGCCCCAAGAACATGTGTGCAAAGTTTAGGGCTGTTTGGACAATTTATCTAATTTTTATGTTCTGGGTAAATATTCTAAATAAATCCCAACAAGGAATTTAGTCAGTATTCTTTAGGACTTGAAGGTAATGATCTAAGTGACTAAGTTAGGTGAATATTTAGGTGGAATTCCAAATTTTTACAACACAATCAAGTTTAGATCCACCCACAGGATCAGATTATTTCTCAAAGGGATTGAGCTCTTGAAGCTCCTCATAGCACATGTGTATTGATGAGGGTCATATCTAGAACTTTATGGATTCCCATGTGCAGATGCTTAGTAATATGGCTCAGATAATTCTACTGCATTATATCCTATAATACTGGCCAAGATCTGGCTTATGGACTCACTATAAGATTTAGAAATCATCTGCTGCACAAATCCAAACAATATTACAAAGTTTACCTAATCTTGAAGATTATAGTATATATCAGAGGAATAATATTGAAGGTAATATATGCGTAGTATGATTATTTGCATTTAGGCTTATGAGCTCTACAGGTAGTTGCATGGCCAACTTTGTGG
Source organism: Basidiobolus meristosporus CBS 931.73 (assembly GCA_002104905.1). Taxonomy (NCBI): domain Eukaryota; kingdom Fungi; phylum Basidiobolomycota; class Basidiobolomycetes; order Basidiobolales; family Basidiobolaceae; genus Basidiobolus; species Basidiobolus meristosporus. Next base: position 179,405 of record MCFE01000061.1, on the reverse strand, counting down.
AGTATTCAACATCAATATTGAATTTCCAGCACTCAATTATTACAAGAATACCATACATATCATATGGTGCTTGTATCTGTTGTAAAGATTTGTAATTGCACCCAAGTATCCACCTTACTTAGTCATTTAGATCATGATCTACAAATCTTGGAGAATTTTCACCAAATTCCGTGTTGGGATTTACATACAACATTTTCACCAAAGCATCAGGTACCCAGAGCATGAAATTTCCCAAAGTTGTCCAAGCAGTCCCATGCTTTGCACAAATGCTCTTGGCACCTTCCTAAGCATATTCTACAAGCATATTTTCCAAGACCATGTAAAAGTATAAATTCCACTCTTACATTCAATAAATCATTTAGTGAAAACCACATAATCTACTTGTGCTCTCAATCACTTCCAATATCTCAAAAACTCTTTCAACAATATCCATTACAACACTTCTAAGATGCATGTAGCAAGTGCTGCCTACTCTATATATTTGCAACATTGAAACAGTTTCTCTTACAATGAAACCCTTAATTCACATGATTGGAAATACCAGTAAAAGTCAGCCAACAAGAAAACCACATTTACTGGGAGCATTCTAGGATTAGTGATTATTATATGTGTATTCAAGAATATCCAAATATAGGACATTCACCAATAGTCTCATAAATTGCAAGGAGTACAAAATAGTTGGTCATAAACAAAGAGAAATCAAATCATAGGCTTGAAGTGAAGAGATCGGATGCAAGCAAATATTCCAAGTCTGATAGTCGTACAAGATTTACAAATTCATTAGGATCTTGGAAACTCTGGAGAGAATAAATGATCCCACCTCAATGAAGCATACAGCTCTGTAGAATCCGGAGTCATTGGCCAGTTTAAAGTATAACTCATAGTGTTACAATCTGAAGCTCAAGCATACAGATGATTTCTGGCGAGAAACAAGGTGGAATACCATCAAGACACTGTATGAACGTGGTAGTCCTCAGCGGAAATCCTGCCGAGATATTCAAGTTTGCAGCCTTATTGGGGCAGCTGCGGAAGGGACAAGCAAACCTTACCTGTGTATAATACCAAGCATTCAATAATTTTGGATGGTTTCCTTTTTCAATCCGTTGATATACAAACCAACAATCTTCGATACCGAATTGGACGAGCATTAGCCCCAATAAGTGAGCCAAATATGTCACATTCATTCATATGATGCAATTCAGCAGCAGTGCGGACTAGTGGGTGGGCGGGTGATGTAAGGATACCAGAGCTGAGTAGGCATCGACGACTGTAAGCATAATTTAAGGGCTAAGGTGCAGAAGCTTGGTAGCTGTTACTACGCTCATGTGATCGAAATATAGACGAGTAGATTCCAAATTAACCAAGTGCTTAGAATTTTAAACCCATCCAAACGCCTGTCCCTCATTGCCATTACCTCCGAGTAGTAATTGAAGAGAATACTGGGAAGTGATATATTTGTCATGGCCAGATACTCATTTGTATGATATCCTTATCAAATGTAATATTTGGAGCACAATCTCATTGCAATATGTACCAATTGCGACAAGGCCCCCGTCGGATCTGCTGGTGCCACATCTGCTCTACACAATGGTTGGATGGTTCAAGCACATGCGCATAAAGCATAGCTTGGGTATCAAATGCTTACAAATCTACGCCAATGATTAGATCGATTTATTTACAAACTTATTTAGTATTATTATTTCCATTGGCGTGGGACCAGAAGTGCAGGAAGAATCCTAATCTCAAGCAGTTAGTTAACAAGTAGCGCGGATTGAAAAGTGCATGCTGCTTACCAGGAGGAGGTTAAGATAATCCCGGAGTTGTGATCTTTTCTCTGGATTACAGCAATTTGTAGTGTTATAAAGGCAGATATTACTCTTACAAAGGGAGCCAACGCAGGAACTGCCGCTGACAGTGCGGCGATCAGTCCAGCAGCAGCGACCGCTGTATTTCCATCCTTTATAAGCTCTTTGACTAGCTGATCCGGCAAATATATCTCATAACCCCACCAATAGGTGTATACTGATACCACATCTCTAGGTGGAGGTCCACTGCGATTACTAAGTAGAGGGCCCTGATTGGTGGCTATAGCATCTAAGGGAGAGAAATTTACAAGTTCAATTCTTTGCCGAACCTCCTTGATGGCAAAATGGACAGTTGAGGTAGGTTGTGGTGGCTCCTGGGTGAACAGAAGATCGATTGCATGGGGAGTGTCAGCCTCGGGTAGCTTCCGAAGAATTGGAAGCACTTTATTCATTGTGTCTGGATTTTGAAGTGCCTTTATAGTCCGTCCCGAGTCGAATTGTTTTCGTTTACCAGTCATGATATCTCGAGCCTCATGTGCTAATAGCTCGTGCTTGCTCTTTGGGATGAAGGTTCTTTGTTTAGACACGCGCTCTTGTCTGAAAAGCCTCATAGCTTTGACTCGTTGGCCGATTAGGATTAAATACAGTAGCTTAGAGAGAGTTAGAGGAAGGGGCAGAGTTCAAGGACGTCCAAGGTTAATGGTCTATTCAGCGGTTCTGAAATAGAAGGAAGCAGTGATCTCAGTTGACAAGGCCAACAGATATAAATGAGTGAATACGAGATATCATCAACGTTGCAAAGTAACACTAATTCACGCACTCTGATTTGCTTCCATTCATGGTGATCTGCCCATTAGGCTGTATTTTCGTCATATATGCAATCTAATCTCGTTGTCATTTCTAATTGAAACTACCGTCACACAGTTTCTGCAAATTAGTCTTTTGAGTTGAATACCAATGTGCTCACACTGGACAACATTGCAGTAACACACTGGTTTGCAATGATATTAATCCATTCCGTTTTAGACAAGTAACCAGTTTGAGCCCAGGTATGAGGGTTTTATAGTACAAATACTGACTTGAAATTACTCTGTGGTGTCATTTTGAATTGCTCAATTAGCCGTAGAAATGATTCTACTCAGAGAATTCCAGCATGATTCGCCGCGGAGTGATGAACAAGAAGCTTTATACACGCTTCTGTCAATAGCCAATGGTGATCAGTCGCCAACACATTAGTACATACTGGCTAATCCACCAACTTTATGTTATATTGATGATCCCGTAAATGGCGAGGGAAGCGTAGCTGTGTATGGTGAATTAAATTGTCACTCCTTAATAGTTAATTCATGGGTTTTATGTGCCCACCAGCCAATCCAGAATGGGCTTGGGAACAACACTTCACAACCAGATTTGAGCAAGACTATCGAGTGAATGAATGCATATGCATTTATTCAGCACTACATGTATATGGCGTATTCCTTGAATAACAGCCACCACGTCGCTCAAAGGTCATGTGCCCTGAGGAGTGTCCCAACCTCACTGCTATACGTGAAGATAAAGTCTTGGAAAGTGTGCAGTGGTTGGGAACACTAACCGCTCTGACAAAACTCAGTGCTTTGGTGACTGCTGGTTATCCATTTTCTAATGTTAAGCGGATCCTAAACCTCGAAATCTCGGTCTTTCCCCTTGGTAGGATCTGACAAATCTCATGCGTAGGCATAATCAGTAATCTAGCAACCCTCAAACAAATCGAGTTGTCAACAAGTATTGTTTTTTATCCACCTCGTTGCCCGATCGAAATACAGTCCCGATGCTAAATTAACTTGGGCTTTTCTCTTTCCACCATTTCGTGACTTAGCGTTGCTATATTCACTCGTCCTCGTATGTCGAACAAAGAGTCTGCCACTCCTCCTATTCGTTCGCTTACCTTGGCCAACTTGTTTAAAAACATAACCTCTTTGCTGGAATATTTCCTGAAAAAGGACACAAAGCAGCGTCGTGTTTTACTAGAAAGTGATAGTATTGAATATCAAGAATTTCTGGCAAGAACCCTTGTAGTTGAAACGAAGCCTATTGAAATAGCTTCATTTCAAAGCGATGTCCTATCTACACAAGGGGAGGTACATAGTTTTCCATCGCGTGATTCCTGCCGAAGATCCTTGACTTAGTTTGCCTTTAGATAGTGAATCGGGTCATTCAGACCATTTTCCAATACGCAAGGGGAAATCCTAGCAATATAATGACTCTTGGTTATCGACGAGTGAGCTTTCCTAAAAAATCAGAAAAAATCATAAATTCCCAAAGTTAAACAATCACGCTTTAGATCCGTAACCATAATACGTATGGAGTACCTGGCTTGGTCAGCGTTGAAAACTACTTTCCAAACACTATTGTCAATAGTCTTAAGTCTAAACATTGGGAAACGCTCCTATCAAGGTATCTCAAGTAACATTTAGGACGTTGTTATATAAAATTAATGCCTCTATAGAATTGGAGAGAAAATGATGTATCATTTGTTATTGGATACCTTGCTGTTTCTTCCTCTACCCAATGACTGCTTTTATCAAGCAACAGGTAAGCTCAAAATTCTGCGGACTATAACTAAAACAATAGTACTTACGTAAAGAGCGCATTCAAGGAACACCCATATCTGATATCGTTGTGTCTAGCACTAGACTGCAAAAGTCTATGTATGTTCCACCCAAATTGTTTCGAAAGTCTATTGAAGCAGTTTTCAATTCGAAAGCGGTCAATGCCAACACAAATATACCTCGTTTCAAACCGAGCCAAAGTGAGGATGAACCTGAGCTGAGGCCTTTGCGAAAGCGACGCCGGCGGGGAAAAAGAAGGAAAGGCGAAAATCAGTGCTCAGAGGAAGTGCAAGCGTCCTACTCAAAAAACGAAGCTGGAGCGGCAAGCGGTATCAGCCACTCATCCATCCAGCAGACTCCCGATGGTTATACACATAATGTGAGTGATAAGCAGGGTGATTTATCGAGCATTCCAGCTTCAGGCTGTCTAGGCACAGAAAACAATGGTTTCATTCCAAACACAAGTGTATGTGCTGCTGGGTTGAAAAGGAAATTTCAGCTTGAAGTGACTGAGCCTTTTCCTGTGAAATATGCTCGTACTGAGTCTAGCCTTTCAGAAAAGCTAGCCTCATCAAACAAGACCAGCCACACAAAATCCGTAAAGTGGGTGGATATCACATTCTTCAATACCCAGGGCTGGGATCTAACTGCTTGTTATACTGTTGACAACTCCCCGCTAGAAAACCCACTGCCATTGTATTTGAACGTTCAAGAATCTTCTACTCTCGCCCTATTCGAAAGCACAAAATCCCTGTATATTTCGGCCTGCCATACACTCGTAAGTTGATCGGCTTGATCATTCGAAACACTGACGTTGTTGAGTTTACAGTTCTACTATGTAGATCACCTAAATGTTGCCTCTCTTAAAGAGATCATGCTGATGGTGTTTCCTAGCCAGTTTAACCAAAGGCCATTCTCGCCGTCCCAGAGATTAAGTGTACGCTTATATGAGTCACTTGATACGACCCCTCTTTGTAACATGAAGCCTTGCTTTAGCATGACAAGAGTCTGAAGATTCCTTGGCGATTGAAAAAGGCGGCAGCTTTGATCAAAAAGCTTACGCTGTTACACAAGAAATGCAACTATCGAGCACTATTGATAAGGAGCTGTCCTCTCTCGGTATTATATTGCTTCCATCAGATGATTCTCCAACGCCTTGATACCTGCTCACTCATGGCTGACTTCATAGGTTGACAACGTATCAATTTCCTCTTTGATCCCACTTGCATCATATAATGAGGACAGATCGGCTTCTAAAATGCCTTACTCTTCTTATCATCAAGTACGTCATGAGTTTCGTGAGTTTACTACTCCTGTGTTTACCATAGCTGGGACGTAGGTAACATGCTTTGTGCATTCTGCTCTGAACCGGATAATTCCTTATGAACTTTGGGGATCTGAGCCAAATCGCCAGTTTATATATCAAGGTTAGGAGCATTATTGTTGCAAAATCTCAAGGCCTCCCATTTACACCATCCCCCAGCAATCAGTCAGTTTATTCGTGGTCGTAGGTATGAGTCAATGTCGCTTCATCAAATTGTACAGAACGTTAAGGTTTGTTATTTGTTTTGACTCCTTGGCTCCTTTCTTTACTAAACCCACTCTAGCTCAGCGACTGTGAATGGCTTGATTCGGATCGCGTCAAAACAGGCCACAAAGCCCCCAGTGATACGGAAAAACGAAAAGAACTATTCAACGAATTTGTTTCGTACCTTTTTAACTCGATAGTGATACCGTTATTGAAAGTGGGTAAATCAGGTTTGATTAGAGATGAATAACCAATCTAACACTACCAACAGACGAATTTTTACATCACTGAGAGTTCACAGCATCGTAATCGTGTGTTTTACTTCAGACAAGATTTCTGGCAGACAATTTCAAAGCCTGCATTGAATAAGCTTATATCCAGTATATATACAAGAATCAGTATAGTGCGTGTGGCATATTTGTCTGCATTAGTACAACTGACTTACTCTTCACTGCATCTATATGTTAGGACGAGGCACAGACAATACTACTAAATCGCGATATCGGCTATTCTTATTTACGACTATTGCCAAAAGAGAATGGCGTACGTCCAATCGTAAATTTACGCCGAAAATACATCAAGAATGTAAAGAAACAACGTGGTATATCTGCTATCTTTCTATACTAAGCATTCTATAGCTATCCAGCACTGTCCAGAGCAAAACAAAAAGTCGTAAGAAAGAGCTAGGGCTTTCCATCAATACCCTATTGCAAAATGCATTTCAGATATTGACTTTTGAAAAGGTCGTTTTCGTGTATCTTTCAAGTTGACCTGAAACTTTGCCACTAAGTTTACCCGATGAACAATTGTATAGGCGCGTCAACCGGACATTATGGGAAGCTCTGTTCTGGGTATGAATGACATATACTGGAAACTGAAAGAATTCAAAGCCAGAATATTTGTCGACAACGCAAGGTAAGATACATGTTAATCCATCTAATTGCGGTTTAGAGGTGCTTACTGGATAGCAGCTCGAAATTTTATTTTGCCAAAGTGGATATCAAAGGAGCTTTCGATTCTATTAATCAAGCTAAGTTACTATCCATTCTGAAGGCGATCTTCAAGGAAGTATGTCCTCGCAGGAAGGATTGCTTTGAGCGACCCATTCATATGATCTCGATTCACTAGGAAGAATATATGCTTCAGAAATACACCGCTATTTATCCATCAGCGGGAAGATTGAGGAAGAGATTTATTCGGAAAGCTCGTGCTGGAGGTAACTATGCTATGTGAGCCATAAATTATTTTCTTATCTAAGCGGGTTATCATTAGATGATTTTACGCAATTTCCGGAACTGGCGCAAGATATGGCGAGCAATATGCAGCATGTTGTTTTCATAGATCAGGTATTATCGAAAATTTGACGTTTTATAGGCTGCATGACTCATTGGTGCATTGTCCATAGGTTGCCTACGGATTTGAAGATATTCGCACAGTTTTAACTTTATTAGAGGAGCATATATCCAAGAATCTGGTTAAGATAGACAATAAGTTTTACAAGCAAACTGGTGGCATACCTCAAGGCTCGATTGTGTCTACCCTACTCTGCAGGTACGCCACTAATGAGACGTAGTAATGAAACAGTTGCTAACCTGGTATTTAGCATTTTTTACGGCCACTTCGAAAAGGAACACCTGGCATTTATTAATGCAACCAATGACGGAGTTAGTAAACAGCAAAAACCCCGCTTCATCCATGATTTACTAACACTATTCAATATGTAGCTTTTGTTGAGACTAGTGGACGATTTTCTTTACATCAGTTTGGACAAGAGTAAAGTGATACGGTTCCTCGAAGTGATGCATACTGGTATGTGCTTGGAGATTCGAAAGCTTGTCATGCTATTAGGTTCAGTGTTAATACATGCTCACCTAGGAAATGCGGATTATGGGTGCTTCATCAATCCCCAAAAAACCTTGACGAATTTCGAAGTAAAAATTCATGGGGAATCTGTCAGCCGTATTGCAGTTGAAAATAAGAACAACCTTGGTTGTGTACATACGCTATTTGTAACACAATTGGATGTGTATCTGATTCATTTTATTAGAATTTCCTTGGTGTGGCCTATTGATAAACACCCGAACTCTTGATGTCAAGACCGACTACAATCGGTATATAGGAACTTGTAAGTAGCTCGATGCTGGAATGGATGAGCTAGAGTAACTAATCCTTCCGGCCTTTTCTAGATATCAATAACACTCTGACAGTTGAGACTATCAACAAACCTGGGATCGCTTTTCGGCATAAATTGATGCAGTAAGGATTACTGATCAGATTTGAAGATAATTATGGAGCTGAAATTCATCTTGTTCTACTAGAGTGCTGAAGCCTCGCTTTCATCCAATATTTATCAACCCTGGCTTCAATCAAGTCTCTACCATATTACTGAACATCTACCAGAGCTATCTGCTATGCGCCATGAAATTCCATAGATACTCACAGAGCTTGAGAACATTCCACCAGCAACGAGAGCAGCATCTAACAGGTACGCCTCGGCTAGCTTCATGCCTTCATCCCATCAATTTCCTTTCTCAACTCTCGTGAAGATATAATATACGACATAGTACAATTCGGATATGTCTTATTGAAAAGCCGATCACGACCTAGTCCGAAAGAAGCGAAGCCTGCGTTGATGAGCGTGACGGAAGCTGAGGTGACTTGGTGAGTTGGATAGTCTCCATAGATTCAGAAGGTATCTCTATAACTAACGGGCAATCTTGTTAGGCTGGGAATGTCTGCCTTCTACACTACGCTTTCAGCAAGACAGACAACATATTTAAAGCTACTCAAATCGCTTAAGATCACTCTAAAAGATCCAAAATTCCGAACGGTCAAGCGCAGGCTTCAAGCCATTGTTGAGCCTAGAAGATCCCCCGCTTTCAACAATGGGCTATTTTAACTAAACCGTAGAAGATGTCAGATTAGCAATATACCGAAGTGTCATGAATGTACATCTCTAAATTCCAAGTATTTATTACAAAGTAAGAAACCCTGATAGAACTGATGCCTGCCGAGAAAAGATCCTCGCGTTAATTACAATGTTGATTGAGCTCCTGTAATATTTGTGAAATCCATGCGATAACTAATTCATGCCTTGTACGCTCAGCATCATTTGGATGGATCTCCTGAGTGGACCTGTCGGCCAGATCCTGCCCAACTTGATCAAAAAAGCAAGATGCTTGGATGATTTCCATTTTGGTTGGATAAGGCAAGAGTAGGAACTGTGATACCATTTCACCATCAATAACGTTTTTGGCTGGGACAACCAACGATCGAAATCGGTAATGATTGTTGCCAAGTAGCGGTCTGGTGCATGGGTGCTTGGCAAGGATAGTTTGAAGCTCCTCCAGTGTAGAGAACACTTTTTCATCTAGACGCAGGTATAAGACCACGCTTCCGATAATAGAGCATCCAATAATGGAGGGCTTGTTTTTCTCGGATTCTCCTGTGGTTTCTGACCAACCAAGGCGCTTGTAGGCGCAGTTCTCAGCAGACTCATAAACCATGGATCCTATGTTCAACCGTAACGTGGTTTCGCCTTGGTTAAAGGCGAAGGAATCGTTGAGGGGTCTTCTGACCGATTCTTCATCTATAAAAGTAGGTGCGAGGTTAGGGAATAAAAAACGTGGCCGAGGACCTTACTAGGCTTTACCGTAAGTCATTCCAAACACAGTTCCAAGCTTGTCTGTTCCCACAGACAGTTTCTCACTAATGAATTTGGAGTTGGCGACCAGTCTTAAATGGCGCGCACTAAGGATGATGGTTAGGATACGTTAGAATGGCATTTACAATTCAATGTGCGGATGCACTCACCCTCTCACGAACTCCAACGATTGTTGCACTTTATCAAATGTGTAGAACAGTACCGAATCCTTCTGAGTACCGACACTAATCCAAGAGCCTTGGACGCTAATGGATACCACTGGCGAGCGAATACTGATTTTGCAACACTCTACCAGCCTAGAGATAGGTTAGTCAAGGCGAAACTGACCAATTTGAGGAAGAAGAGCCAACTTACTTTTTTAAATTCAAGTCTAGATAAAACATGTAAAGTGTTTTTCCGGCGGCCACCAATAGATACCTAAACCTCGAGTCGATTAAAACGAGGGGCTAAGAATGTTGGAAGGTAATTGCATACCCATCCTCGTATGGACAAACACTGTATACGGCACCAGCTCGCTCATTTTCCCAGACGAGCTTGAGTTCATAAGTAGCAGCCTCCTAAAGTACGATTTCAAGATAAGCATTCAGCAGAAACAAGCCAATGCAACCTGCTAATTACCGAAATGGCTTGCTTCCGAGGAGGGTTTTTTTTGATGTTGTAGATGAGGAGTCTGCCATGATGGGGTATAGATCCCGCATCGTGGATTCCGGTTCCTACACATATGTACCTGTATTTTCTTTTTCCAGGGATGTTCCAGACTTGTTCAAGTACTTGGTCAGCTGTTGAATAAGGAAAATCGTCGCGATATTATCATACCACACAATGAATATACAATCTCCTGCTCCCTCATTCTTTGTTCTGCAAGAGCTTCGCCACTAGACAGGCCATTGTTAGGATAGCACAGAGTCGGACCGCTGGGATAATCTCCTACCTTAGTGGTTCGATCAGCTTTAGCATAGTTGTTGGTCGTGAGCTGGACTCCACATTGCAAGCGATGAGAAACTTCTCGGTCAGTTTATCATAGAGAATTCGTCTTGGTGTCTGCAGTGATTCAGGGTAACGTTGAAACGGTTGAGTAAGCACTATTTGGATGGTCAAATATCTATTTTGACATACATTTTCCTTGGCGATATAGCGGACATTGTTGCGCTTTTCGCTGTCCAAATAGACATAGTTCAATACGTTCTTGGTCACAGTCAAGTAGCCATCACATTCACTCCCATCGGCAAACGACGTGGCCGCAGTAATCTGACATATACCCCATGCAGGATTAGCATTGCTTGATATGTCATTGCTGTGTACACATACCTGCTCTGGTTGATTAAACGAGATACTGTCGAAGGCTAGCCCGTTAGAGGTAGAGATGATTTTCCACGCACGGTCCGAAAAGACCAATACATAGTTGGAGTGTACTCGGTTTTGTGGATATATGATTTGCACCGGGAATACCCCGATTTTACGGCTTGAAGGCGAAGTCAGGATAGGCTTCCCCACATCTGCAAGGCAACAGAGCGGCCAGGTTAGTGGCTGTTTCGGTGCATTCCCGAAGGCCAAGTGCATTACCTGTTGACCAGCTCCATGAATATTGAATGATTGTCCCATCGCGTAAACCTTAAAATCCAAGCTATACAATACGATCGAATCACCGTTTGGTAAATGGAGAGATACCTGCTAAGAAATGCATTTGCTCAGTCCCTACAAACGCCGTAGACTGGGGAATGTTGATTCCTTCCGAGGAATAACTAGCTGTCGTCTGGTTAATACGTGAAAACGAATCATGGTCCTAGTGATTGCCGACCTAGAGATTCCGAATGGAGGAGCTCAAATCCAAATGTCGAGTTTATCCCATAGATTTCGATCGACGGCTTGTATGTTCCGATTAAGCAAATAGGGAACGGTGCGACAATACTAAGTGGCAGGTTATTTAGAGCATCAGGAAGGATTCACATGCTTTCAGGCGCCCTTACTCAGAAGAGATACAATCAATCGAACAGGGCTCATGCTCCAGCTCTACACTAGTCACCAACGCAAAGGAGATGTCATTTCTATACGGGCCAAAACAAGAGTTAATGATGCTTTCAGTCGATACAGTGATGTATAGTAAATTTACGTCGAGGGATCAATGTTCACAGCAAGCATAACAAGCGAATGGGTTTGATTAGATGAAAGCCCCAATATGACGTTGTTTTCAACGGTGAATCCAACAGTAATCGTGGCACCATCCGGAGATGTCCACTTAGCAGAACTCGAAGCTTGTTACGGGGAATGTTAAACATCAACGGCAGACAATTATACAACTCCTTCAACTACCTAGCTCATCATCGTTCAGGTTTGGGTGGGTGACAATTACAGCTCTATGACATATCTGTACGAGATACCCGGTGGTGTGGAGAACACCAGTACCGATGGTGGACTGCTCGAGGTCAAACCCACTCCTATCACTAACATCCTCCAATTCCCCAGCTAACCAACTATCTGTTAATACATACTCGGAGCACCATCCTACTTGAGAATAAATAAACCGAACCTCCGGAGTACATTAGCCTCGTTTCGTGCACGAAAGATATAACAAGAAACGAGTCGTTGACATCAGAGGCATTCGTCTTTAGACTCCACAAGCGATTGGCGCTATTTTGAAATGGGTGCGTTAGGGAATACGCGTTCGTATGCAATCTCCGTTGCATTTTCTTAGAAGGAGTACCTTCCAAAGTCAGCTCCAGTTGAAACGATAGTTGTAACACCAACGCCATTTCTGATCTCCCGTATTGAGCCACCCAAGCTTCCACCACAGCATAGATACAACGAATCATGCTGTTCATTGTAATAATCTAATGAAACAAAATCAAGCACCGGTGACCAATTGAGAATCTCTGCTCTTATATTGACGTTGTTGAAATGGTCAACCTAGTCAAGAGTAAACCGATTAGTTGTGGGGTGAGATGCGACCCTTGCCTACTCCATCCTACCGTTACTACAGACCCATTGGCCATTTCACCTGAGATTGCTAGTAGGTCTCCTTGCTGATCGTTCGTAGCTATGACATGCATAGCCTCCCCAATGGGATTTAGCTTTCCCAGCAACTGAAGCTCAACATATGGCTCGCCAGTTACAAGTACTTTGTACAAGTCGCCTTTATCTGTACCAAGATACAGATATTGAGTAGACGCAACAGCCGAAGAAAGTCCAGATGAAAGAGGTGGCAACTCGGAGGGCAATGCATACGATGTGATCAAAGGAGCTGTAAACAGACAATTAATAGTCAGGCCAGACTTGGTATGATTGGCCTCGCTTACCTTCGGTAGCAGTTCCATAGGTGGGGGGCAGGTTTAATTTATAATAATTGACATTGCCACAGGTTATATCGTCCGCTTGTAAGAATGATATCTGTCGCTCCTATAGAATGTTCGTTAGAATCACCCGCTAGATAGCCACGACCTTGTCTGGCTTACATTGATAAGAAGAAAAGTTTCTGGATGATGGGGCAGCGGAACCAAATGGAGCGGTAGAGGGAAGTCTAAAAGCCAGAAGCCATTAAAACTGTGCGAAAGTGCAGCCCTTGCAAGCGTTCTGGGCCTTACCTTTTCCTAATGGAAGTTTGCCATATAGCTCGGCTTTCTGGAGTGGTTCATTCGACCAAAACTGATAGAGCATTATGGAGGCCGATTTCTCAACATCACTGAATCAACCTTGGTGAATATTTGTTGGCAGTTATAAGCGAGCCTCGAACGATCATACTCAAACACAACCAATGCTAGCAGCAGTCTCTCTTTCTCGTTTGCGGTGGGATAAAGAAAAGCCATGTTCCAGATTATGCCTTTGACCTCTAACAGCCTTTCCTGTGCATTTACGGATCGTTAGATGCGTGAAATGTCCTTGAAACAGGCTTTCTACATGCCTCTTTGATGGGTTCGAAATTTTCCCGACTTTGGTGCTGCGTCAGCATATATACTTTGACCAAATCCTGCCACGCGGCTACAGCCAGAGCGCGCGATCTGTGGGGAGCTTCGGTAAATACGATGTCCATTTCTCCAGCAATACAAATACTCACAAAGGGTCTACACAGAGCGAACGGCCTAAATATTTATGGCCAAGGCCTGGAGGAGCCAAATACAACTATCGCACGTATGGGTAGGTGTCAGCGCAAAAGGATATAGAACGAGCTGTGGGGTGAGCGAACCTCTTTGACAATGCTGAACTTTCCTCTTCCCTGGTCCAATTCTTCATATGAAATAAAGGACAATACACCTGAATCAGATAGGAACACCAACACATCATCCCCAGCGATCTTTCCTGACATGGGGGCTGGTTTTGGGTGACTACTGCGAATTGTCTGCTCATCGGGGGAATTGTCGTTTCCTCGCCTAAACGAGCATCGTAAGAGCTTCATGTCCTTCACGATTCCGAACACGTGCTGCTCTAGCAACGAGCTCAAACTCTCATCCAGATTGATTCTAAGTAGCTGTAAGCAAGTTTCCTAACAAGTTGGGTGCAGAGCCAAATTTAATAAGATTTACTTCCACTGGTTGACTTCTCAAGCGAACCTTGGCAAATATAACATCACTTCGCTCCTTGGATCGAAGGGCGCAACACGTTATTTGGCGCACCACACAGCTATTGAGTGCATTTTTGGCATATAGGCGAAAGGTGTGGTTGATATCAGCCGCCTCATTGCGTATTGCCATTCTGATCTTGCTGAAGTGGTGGAAAAACTGTAGTATAGTTACCAACCCAGAATCGAAAGCCACCCCGATTAATTACCTGTGTTGGCTTGATCTGCACCGTGCTGCAGTAAAATCGGCCAGTGACGTATGTAGCTCAGAGCCTCGATGTACTCGGTAAGCAATCTCAGTGTTGATTGATGATACGTAGGAGCACATTAATCAGGGCTGATTCAATCAATCTACCAAGGGCGGAATCAATTTCAACGCGACACAAATGTGAGCCATGAAACACAACGGCAACATTACTCCATGGCAAACGAGGTGGTGTCCAGCGAGCCTCGGTGCTTCCCTGGGCCACACACAGACTGTGCGTCCTGCCCCGCTCCTCCCGATCTAGTGTTTACCATACGCTGTAGAGAATGGTAATGTGAAATCAGCCGCTGTGCACCCTCTCTCTGGGCAGATGCCATCTCTGGTAATACTCCAGAAAGCACGACTCGTGCTGGTTTGGGTTGTGTCCGATGGCACCTAATAGAGTACAGTGATTCGATTGCCATGTGTTTCAGATGGATTATGCGGTGGTAATGCCGTGCATCGACGAGCAGCCTTGTGGCATTCAGATCTTCGAAGGAAAAGCCGGGTGTCTGTTGTACCACACTGCGAACGGTATACGCAAATTGATGATGATTTTTAATGTTACCACTTCAACGGACCATTTCCAGGGCCGGTAATACTTGTGGCAACATTCCTACAAATGGAATGAAGATCTGAGGATTTTAAGGAAAGAAAAGTGCCACTTGATCTTCGCTCAAGGAGACGCTGCTGTTACGGATATCGACACACCACGTCCTAATCAAGCCAGCTTGCCGATGAATCCTCTACAGCCAGCAGCGGGTGTCAGAAACCACCATCTCATGATGTATTGGCTGCATTCACACCCGAGCTGTAAGCGAATTCATTCCCGACAAATACCATTGGCATCGTCTACTTGGAGCAGCTGTGCTGAAAACAGATGTCTCTACAAGCTCAGGGCCTTGCTCCACTACACCACAATCATTTGGTGCTTATTTTTAGGAGCTCAAAATAGATGCCAAGCCTGATCTGATGTGTATAAAAATACTGAAGACACTAGCACCATTGCCTCCTGGCCGCGGAGGCCAATCGGGTTGCCCCGTGCCCGCTGTTCAATAATAATCAGCGTTCTCAAATTAGTAAATACACAAACTACATGACTCCAAGAGATCCTTCCTTGTGCCACCATATTAGGTCATAGTCCATTGGCCTCGAGATGACAGGCTACCTGTTATTTGCAAAAAGTGGGCAATATGCTCGTAATCACGGCGGGCTTACCCACACAGTTGCTTGGGCAATTGGCTAGGGTCAGAGGTGGGAGGGCACTAATTGATGCGCCCTTCGAGGTCATAGGGCGTATTCCAACCCCGATCAATTACTGATGATTATTATGTACAACTACATTAATTTACTATGGAGCGACCGTTCCAAAAATCTCCTTCGCGCATGTACTTAAACTCCACTTGATCGTGATTTTTCTGTAGCATTTTCGTTTCTTCCAATCCCTCCCCGCCTCCATCGCCCCTTTCTCCCAATTCGCTGACAACGTAACTCGGCCAAAGGTAAATATCACTGGAAAATGGTTCGAGGAAACTTCGGTGCTCTGCTGCTACTGTGCACTTTCGGGCTCTCTCTGGCACTAGATGTGCCTCCACCTAGTTGCATTGACTATCCAAACCCGGTACGAGATTTCCACGGTGTTGAGGTAGACTGCAACCTCGTGAGACCCCATGAAGGACTGTCCAAGAGATGCCTTACTGGTAAGAGAAAGAAGAGCGCTCGCTTTGAGCTGGACTTCAAGTGCTCAGTACAAAACGATCAATGCGGTAAAGTTCGCCGAAGCTTGGAGACTGCCTTTGACCTAATCACGAATGTGATTACTTTGGAGGAGCCAGTGGCCGTTAACGTATCGTTCATTTCGTTCTGCAAGGAGTTAAATGTGGGCTGTGGAGACTTTGGTGCTGCAGGTAATGTCGTTCTGTGATTCTTGAGTTGGACTGATATTGATCTGGATTGATACTCCTTTAGGGGCCGCTAATCCAGCAAGATCCATTCCCTTTGTTGATTCAGATGGTGTGATGAGAATGTATCCTCAAGCGTTACTGAAGCAGATGAAACTGAAAGAGCATCCCCAATACAGCTCCTCGGACATCAACGCTTTTTTCAACTCTGATGCCAACTTCTGGTTTATGGATGACGGTCACTTCATAAACCGTGATCAGAACGACTTCTTGTATGCAATTACGCACGAGCTATTCCATGGACTGGGGGTCACCACGAACTGGATCCAGTACTTCACCCCGTACTCTCAGGGCTTTACCCCGTTCCCCAGGTTCTCAAAGAGGGAGGATGGAAAGCTGGTCTTTCATGGATTTATCGAGGCAGCGTTCGACCGATACTTGGTTGAAGCCCATACCTCCAGATCGATCTCGCACTATACGAAGGCGTTGAACAGCTTTGTACCACCCGGAACCGTTTTCCAAAACGAAACCGAGTTTATGAGGGCATTCAACCAGTCACGCCAATCCACCGTTGCATCGCATTTCCATAAACTAGCCACCACCAAGAATGCCATTACGTTTAGGGTCGGCAAGAAGGCCAGCAAGGCCGACGACATCGTCCTGGAGACCTCCCTCAACCCATTCATCCCAGGCTCGGGCATTACCCATTTGGACTACACCACCTATTCAAACACCTCGGACTTCCTGATGCGATTCACCCAGCTGTTTGGCGAGAATCTGCTGACTGATGTTGATATTGGAGGCCAATACGTGGCAGGCCCTATTGGACCTCGACTGACTACAATGATGCGAACACTCGGGTACCGCATCAACCCAAAGCCCGAGTCTTGGGTCGATATCCTCAAAAGGAGATACCCTCTAAAGGGTCAATAACCATCTTCCACTCATCTGACTTCCCAGCGCCATAATATCAAACGGCTTATCTTTTATTATTATCTTTTGATGAATTGTACCACTTGCATGCAAGCCAATTTTAGATACCGAGTATCATGCTGATCGAATTCCTGATTTAATCATTCGCATCTGTGCTTCTGTCTGAAGAGCAATAGTCTTCTGTATTTCTGACAAGCCTACGACCTTGTGTTCGGGATACAATTATTAAACTGCACCCTTTCAGTATCGTTTCTGCCCGATGGTCTCTGTCGCTTTGAAAGATCGCACATCGTGTGATGGCTGGGGATGCTCAGGAATCACCATTAGGTGGGGGGCTGGGATCCATCTGTGGCTGATGCCAACCAATCCTGAATGGAAACCACCTGCAGGTACCTTTGAAACGGCCTATTAGTTGATGAGCTCGGGGCATTCATATTAGATGGATGATCAACATGATAGTCGGAGTCATTTACGGCAACCTATAAAGTAACTGATGTATGGTCTGTGACAAACTTCGTTTGATCCCGCTTTATTCTCAAAACCCCGGATCACCCTCTATACACACGTATATCACCCAGTGATCAGGCAAAACAGGTATCAATCTACATGACATGCGGGTCTATTTGATATCAAGACGACCTTGCTAAAGACATAGGAGGCACTTCTAGCCTGCGATGTATCCCATACACTAAGAGCTGATAGTGTGGGTTGGTTTCTGGTGTAAGATACCCGAATCTAATGAAAAGATCAATTATGACTATCGCGGCATCGGGCATGAACTTCCCATCCAACAGCAGCTGCTCAATCTCTTCGAAACTGTACAGGTAATAGGCGCCAACTTCTCCGTCCTGGGGGACTGGTTGGAAATCATCTGGTAGATAGAGATCATACACAAATCTAAAAGGGATGAATACAGGTCAACCGTATTCTGATATATATCTAAGTGGATTTGCTCTTTACAGTGTCGATTGCTCCAGGCCTAGAGCGGCAATCATATAGCTTACAGTGCCTGTTAGCACTGCGTTGGTAGCCAGTTCACTGGGTATCCCTGCCTCCTCCATGGATTCCTTGATAATAATTTCCTTCGGCGAGCACCCAGACGAGATCCCCCCACCTACCTACAGGCTTTTATATTAGAAAGAAGATTGCGGGTTGCGAGGCAGGGAGGAATTACAGTATTGTCCAGGAAGTTGGGCCACGTTTGTTTACTCGCTGCACGTTGACCAATCCACACTTTCGGTAGTTTGTTTTCGGTGCGAACCAATCCGTTCAAATGCGATCCGTATGTACCAATTCCAAAAATTGGACTGGCAGAGCGTTCCAACTCAAAGAAGAATCCTCTCGGGTCATTTGGGTCACCGTGTATCGCAAATAGTTCTCCTCTCCAGCCTCAAATTTTGATGAGAACGAGGGATAAGAAAGAGGAGTAAACAATCCTTTACCTGCCAATGTATTGAACTCCGCTGCTTCCCTCCAAGCCTCCTGTTAACAATTGAGTAAGGCGGGGGAAAACATTTCTTTTTGAGCCCACATTACCGTCAATGTTTTTAAAATCTTGGTACGATTGTTGGAATCCGTTACTGAAGCTGAAAAAGTGACATAGGCTTGACCCTCCTCATTTGACGTCACCAGCAACTGATTGTCTACAAGATGACCATACTCGAGGATTTTCTGGCATACTTTTTCTTCCAGTAACCCCACCTTTATACCATCGACGATAAACGGGGCGTACGCCTTTAAATCTTCGTTGGCTACGGGATCTATACTATGAAGTATATCCAGATAACTATTAGCAGACATTTTGGACCTTTTCGATGGACAATTTCCACATTAAGTCGTTTAAGAAAGCGGCCACCCTGGATAATAGAATCATGGCCGGGGTCAAGCGGAAAGTCGAAGATATCAATGATTTTGTGACTTCAATAAAGTTGAGAATCTGAACAGGCAGCCATCATCACCAAGCTATACCCTGCTACCTTACCACTACCTCATCACCACCTCACCACTACCTCATTACTACCTCACTTGGCCTCTTGAAGTGTCTCGAGTGGGAAGTTGATTCAGTTTGATGACGTGATCAGCGTAAATATCTAGACCATCCCGATTGAAAGGTACGGATACTGTGAAAACAATTACACATCACTCATGGGGTTAGGCGAGACTGATCGGGTCTCTATCACGTCTTCAGAAGCGGTGCACTTTCTGCTCACATGTATGAAATTGTTCTATCGGTTAAATATTGGATGTGATGTCCAAGACATTAGTTCAGACTTACCAAGTTTAGGTCTGATTTGAAGAATGCTGAACAGCTGTTTCATTCGTTGATTCACCTCAAACAGCAAAAAGGATTATAGGTTTGGGATTTTAGAGATATGGCTGAATCTTTCGCCCCACACTTTGGTAAATTGCTTCACCACCGCCCGTTGGATTTTGTTTCTTACTAGACACCACATCAGCCTCCCCCTGACCAACGCAAATATTTCGGTGATGAGATAGAACTTCTCTTGTGGTTAAGGAATCATTCTTCCATCGCTTGAAACCTACCCTTGTAAGCCGTGGCTACTAGCTCGCCATATCCTGCATACAATTAAGCGCAGGGAACAACATTTAGCCTGTTGAAGGCACGTGAATCATGCTGGCACACGACCATTCAGCCACCCTACTGTGAATCACCAGTGTATAATGAGGCAGGATAGGCAGGCTAGGACCCCAAACTCTTCGTGTATCAGGGCTGTGCAGGTGACATCCAATGAAAGCCTCTAAACGACCAGTATCCACCTGATAAGGTCTAGACTAACAACATGGCGTTGCGCTTGGAAGTTATCGCTGGATCAGGGCTATATTTATTCCATATCGCTCACTAGATCCCGATCGGTCGTGATACCAAGGAAAAGTCAGGCGGTGTGCATCTAAGTAGGAAACGGCAAGTTTCATAATAGCATTTGCTTTATATTAGATATTTACAACCAAATTACATGTGCACAATGGGATACGGATGGTGATCCCATATTCTAAATGAGGGAAAAGGTTAATTGGTGCGAAGCACTGGTACGCGAATTGGCTACAATGATTTGATATAATCTATGGGATTGCTGCTGATATTTCCGTGGGACGGCTGGTAAGTGAGTTCCTCGGTAGAAGCTATGGGGATCTGAACCGCGTTCTTGGTGGGGGTGTAGATGCTCTGCTGTTTCATCTTCTGCTGTCTGGAACTCTTGTACTCGGTCCAGATGGCATGCA
Source organism: Basidiobolus meristosporus CBS 931.73 (assembly GCA_002104905.1). Taxonomy (NCBI): domain Eukaryota; kingdom Fungi; phylum Basidiobolomycota; class Basidiobolomycetes; order Basidiobolales; family Basidiobolaceae; genus Basidiobolus; species Basidiobolus meristosporus. The sequence goes on along the minus strand of MCFE01000061.1, from coordinate 158,950 downwards.
GGGTGGGATCGAAAAGAAAAACTATGCTGTCAAGAGTCCCCTGTGACACGATTAACGAGAAGGTAATGATACGCAGCCAGAAGGGTATAGGAGTCCCCGAGTACGAGAAGATCAGGGTGATCATCTTGGAAGAATGGGCGAGTAATGGGACTAGTGGATATAAGGTAATCCGTCTAACAGCATAGTTGACCATCTTGGCGGTATAGAGCTGCTGTTTTTTGGTCTCGAAGCACTCGTTTTGGCTTCGTTCGCGTAACATGGCGGACTGTTTGATCAGCTTGTGTGCTACCAGGCTAATAACAATAAGAAGATACCATAGTTCCAAAACTATCCAGGAGAGCTCGCAGGTCCACTCGTAGATAATCGTTGGTGATGTACCTACGTTGATGTACCAACAAGCAACCCCGTCATTTGGATCGTACCCTAGCTTTCCGCCTATGGCCACAATGCTGCTCAATGTTACTGCCAAAGCCAATGAGCCGCCGACGAAGAGCTTCTCGAATTGCTTGATGTTGGATTTTTCTTGCAGAAAGACCACTTGTAGATTGTATGCAATAGTTACGTTCAGAAAAATGGTCATTAGCTCGCAGGTCAAAGTACCCCATGCGCTGAAGGTGCACACTCGACTTGGGATATATAGCACATAGTCTAATATATGAAATAGGGCTAAAAAAACGTCCACACAAATCAACATAAAGGCAAGACGAAATGAAACGCGGTCAGCGTACTTTCGACGATAGCGAAATATCGTCAATACAGCCACCACCACGGTTAACGAGCATCCTAGAGAGAGGGCGGTGAGATATCTCGTCAGGTGTCGTTCAAGTTTTTCTACCATTTGCCTGATCAAGACGGCAAAGTAATGTAGGGAGGAATATTGGAATACGGATTCGAAGGCCGAGCGGTGGCCATTTATATTAATGCCGAAGTCTGGTTGATTTGTAGATTAGGCGAGAGATAATGAAGTATAATAGTGATACAATTGGCTTTATTGGATATCTTTGGTTTGATAGGAAACCGATCCAGCACTGTTGTAGATTTACTAGATGATAGTACCAAATCAAATCACTGCCACACTAATAAATGCCAAATCATAAGGCTCAATAAACAGAGGTTGGCTAGACTTCGGTGATTCGTGCTCATTAAACCACACGTCGATATATTTGGTTTCTACGGAGTCATTTTCCTATTAGGTTTTGGGTTTGTGATCTGACCTTTTGTATCACTTGACTCATCCGACCAACTAGGCATCGACTTCTGCCTCTTATGCTCTATTCATATACTCCAAGTATTCTATTGATATTATCGAGGGTCGGAAGTATAAGCTCACGAAGGTTAGTGGTGGCTGCAGCATCACCTCGCTGAATATAATGCTGTGGAGTTGGTCTAGATGATACCAGGATACGGGCAAGTCTGTAGTAAGTGCCCTGAAGGTTCTATATGATGCAGGTGTTCAACTCGTGTACCAATTAAGGGCAATGTAGACATGGTTCGAGAGACTGGCTGAATCACGCCGTCAACCAGATAGAATGCTAAACCAAACAGGGCCGCATCATGGTGCCAATATTGCAGACTAGTTTGCTTTTGAGATCCAAGAATGAAGGAAAATCATAACCTTCGTCAGGCGATGTCTAGCATACCCGCTAGAAGCATTTGGAATATCTCACCTAGAAAAGAAATCTTATTTTGCTGCTTTTCAAGGCAATGTGATCTAGCCGTCTCACCCCGTTCTAGTTGTTCTAGATCCTCCAAAAGCGTCCAATTACAAGCGACAATAGATTTCACGCTACTTTTGGGGCGTTCTACTCACGTAGGAGTCAATCTCCAGCCTCCGGTTTGTATCCAGCGGCTTAACGGTACCCCGCTATCGACTAGCTGATTTAAAGTGCTCTACATATTTACGGTATACGGTAAAGGGTTAGAACCAAAACAAACAAACATGCATGGTTACGTCTGGTTGATATCCATCAGGGGGATCCTGGCTACACACACCCTATAGGCCGAAGTTATGATCTGACAGGTTTTGGAAAAAATAGGAAATTCTGCACGTCAGTTGTTGCAATCCACATTCATCAAACTATATGTAGCAACAGCCAGGTATTCTACATATTCTCGCCTTCCATACTAGAAACGTGGTTCCCATTCAAGGATAGCAACCCATTGGGTTGATCTGTATATAGTATTGCCTGGGAATTGCATCTAAACTAACTAAAAAGGTGTGTACTCAAACGGATGTGACGTAATGAGACCCAGTTTTCTAGTCAATCATAAATTTAAGTTGGATAGAGTAAAGCACTAATTGGACTGACAACACGCCTCTTCTCAAAATGTCTGGGAGACGATTGCTTGATTTGCTATGGAGTTCTATCCAGGGATCGTGAAACTGTGAGTTGAACCCAACTATTCATTCGCGATTGCCTAGAGTTACTCCAAACCAACAGGCATCTTCTGGAGTTCCTCAACACCACTTTTTGGCTGGCTTGTATGTGTAATATGTACACAAGGTCTCTGAGTTGATAGGTTGTCGACTCGCCAAGTCTAGATCATGTCAAGCCAAGTTGTAGATGATGGTGCTGCATATTTCATATAGTTAACCAGTCTTGTTAAGGGACTCTATTCAATGGAGGCTACGTGACACATAAAAATACTGCCAATTGGTACTTCTGATTTGGCAATACTCCAGCCAAAGATCCTCGCTCCTCATCTTATCATATCAACTAATCCAGTTTTCACCTCTACATAATTGTCGGCTGCATTTCAGTTTATGCGCAGCTTGCCACCATGGGAAACCGATGGCCACGCCTACACTACGTTCTACTCCATCGAAGCATATGACGAAATCACTATGACCTTGTGTAGAAGAAGGTTCAATAAAAGGAAATCGTCATTCCACTGAGAACGTGATCTACAGGCAATACATGTCTCCTTGCTATACTAGGAAAATAGCGACCCAGCATCCACAGTCACGTTTCTCTACAACCCCTTTTGTGCGGTGCGCTTGGAAATAGATCATTCTACCAACGTTTGCTGCGAGTGATAAACTCTAATGTCCACATAGGCCGACTCTCGGATAATTGCTCCAATGAATCTAAGCATTCGTGGATTGAAACTGCTATTGTATCCAACTGAAACATGAAATTCCAACTACGATCGAAGATCAATCCAACCGTCAGTCATCATGGAGATCAGCCAGATATGTTTTTACAAACCACTCCACACACTCATGGTTTTGAGTAGTCGCTGGTTTGATGGTGTAGGGAATTTTAACCGTTTGTTACAAGCTCTTTTCATCAGAAACCACCCACAAGTCCAGCTCTAATGAAACCGCCGCTGTAGGTGCTGAAGTTTCATGCGGGCGGTAAGTGTTCGCCTAGAGGATCCTGAGTTTCTAAAACAGTCGAAGCTCGTTGAATCACGAAATATGATCTACATAACGGACCCGAAACGTCGTAGAATAGGATATCTAAGATTCGGTGAATTTCAGAAATCCGGGTAAAAAACTGCACGCTGGTCAATATATACGTTGGTATCGGCCGCTTTTTTGCGAAGGTAGTGTCGCTGCTAGATCACTCGATACTTGCTACTTCCCAAACGAGCCTTCTCTCTCATTATCCACCGCCAACAACTCACAAGATCGAAAGGTGATATAGAAGGATACAATGAGACTAGAGCGATTCGTTTTCATACTGGGTATGGCCTTAATGAGTAGGAAACACATCTTTACTCGTGGCCAAGCGATGGGGAGACAGTCCCTGGAACTGGCCATGGCAGCGGGAACGATGGGAGAGCCTTCGGAAGTAGCATCGGTATCTGAGGATCAATTGGGAGGCGATGCGGATGACGATGTGGATGACGATGTGGAAGTCAAAAGCTGCGACTCGCCTATTTATTGTCCTGGCCCTTTTCTTGATAGAATTCAGCGAGCAAAGCTTTTTGAAGATTCCAAGACATTTGTTGATCGGGTAGAGATTACGAAAATAGTTGGTCATTGAATCTTCTCCTGACCATATCTTAACGTCTTGATAGGGCACCAAGCGTCCAATTAACGAAATCCTGACTGCATTTTTCAAGCTTCCAAGAAATGCCACTCGATCAGTCCTCAAGAAGTTTGTTGCTGACTACTTTACAGACAATGAGAATGACTTACTGAAGGTCGAGCTTCCCGACTTCAATCCTAATCCTCCGTTCCTTCAACAAATCAAGGACCGCTACCTCAAGGGGTTTGCATCATTCATTCATGGCTTCTGGAAAACTCTGACTCGTAGAATGGCTCAGGATCTCCCTTGTGAGGGATGTGCTACCTCTTTGATCCGGGTTCCTAGGCCTTTTATCATTCCAGGAGGAAGATTTAAGGAGATTTACTATTGGTATGCTTGAATCTCTATAGTTGCATTGAGGCCAACTGATTGATTGATAATGCATAGGGTAATTCATAGCCACCGAAGTTAACGCACACAGCAGAGGCATTGATATTGACTTCCATGTGTAGGATACATATTTTGTGCTGGAGGGTTTGCTACTTGGCGACCTGAATACAATCTCAAAGGATATGATTCTAAACTTCCTGGACATAGTGGATGAATATGGATTTATGCGTAAACTAGGGTTTTTAGTGAACTTGGCTAATAGCGCCTACTGACCCAGTTTTCGTAGCAAACGGAGCACGTGTGTACTATTTGAATCGTTCCCAGCCTCCTCTTTTAACACAAATGGTCAAAATCTACATGGACAAAACAAAGGATGTCGAGCTTTTGAGACGCGCTCTTCCTACTTTGGACAAGGAATATAATTACTGGAGGGCAAGGCATACTGTGGTAGTACAGGATCGCCAAGGTAAACTCCACGAGCTGATGAGGTATAATGTGAACAATAGGTATCCACGTCCAGAGTCGTACCATGAGGACATTATTACTGTAGAGTATTCTGGATTCAATGTGTCCAAGCAGCAAGAGCTGTATGCAGATATTGCTACTGGTGCTGAAACCGGTAGGCCCGATCCAACCCAATGGAGTCATGTACTCGATGCTCACCACAGCTCCACTCTTAGGTTGGGATTATAGTACGCGCTTTGTGACGCTCATACCAAAAGGAGACGAGACACCAGAGGAGATACTTCGTACATTGAACACGCGAATGATCATACCAGTCGACCTGAACTCCATCATGCACATGAACGAAAAGATTTTGGCTGATTTTCATAGAATCCTGGAGAGAAACACTACTACGCCAAAATTGCATACATTCTACGAGGAAGCTGCCCAAAAACGTAGTCGGTCTATCGTTGATCTTCTCTGGGATGACAAGGATCGAGTATTCTACGACTTCAACCTCACAAGCCATGCAATTGAGAAGACCCTCACCCCAGCCAACTACTGGCCATTCTGGTAAACTTTTTCTAGTCCTTCTCTGTATGCAGCACTGAGACATATGCCCATATAGGTCAGGAATATTCCCTGACGATTTCTTCAAGAGACCAGCGGACATCATGAAGTCATTTGATGCGGTTGAGGATTATGCGGAAGAATATCCAGGAGGAATTCCGATCACAATGACAGCCAGTACCTTACAATGGGATTTTCCGAACTCTTGGGTACACCTTCCCCATTTCTACATGACTGGCCAAGTGTCTAACTGAATGCGTGAATAGCCGCCGCTAGTGTTTGTGGCCATGAAGGCCATCACCGAAGTGGAGCACCGAGTCCCGTTCAAGCAAATCCGCGAAAGACTCCACAAGCTAGCCGTTGCGATTGCACAGGTTTTCATTAATTCTACGTACTGCGGCTGGCGACTTACTGGTGGAGAGATCCCAGGGGTATTGGCAAAACTCCCAAACACTACAGACAGTGGGAAGTTGTTTGAGAAGTACGACGCAACCAGACCAGGTCGTCCTGGGGGTGGTGGTGAGTATACTGTCCAAGACGGCTTTGGCTGGACCAATGGTGTGGCTCTATGGGCCCTGAATCAATTTGGCAAAGAGCTGGAGGCACCCACAAACTGTGCCCAGATCGCTTAGCTATGGCCGGCGGTAGGCCGATCGAGGGCTTGCACCAGCGTGCTGACCAAGAATTAATGCTCTAGCCATGATGTTCAGGATTAGCTTCATCTAGAGTATGTTCTATAGGATACCTAATTCACAAAGTCTAACCAAGTTAGCTCATCTTGCCATCTGTGGCATAGGTATCTCAACCCACAGCTTATAATAAAACCATGGGTAGTCATAGCACGCAATAAGATAGCAGTCTTTTCCACCAACCATCATGCGGCACCATAATACTCCGAAACCAGCATTTAGCGCCAGCCACAGTGGGTACCATACATAGTGCTAATATCCAGGCGCATGCTTGGATCTCATTTTCAGAACCTCACTTTGACTAATTTGGGCACCGACAATTCAACACCAAAGCCCTTCAGAAGCCTTGCGCTTATGCCATGCCATTCTATTTGTGGATCAAAAAGAATCATTCTACTGACACCTTTCTACATCACTCATTCGATGAGGGAGTGTGCGAATTCTTGAATTCCACAAAGGCAATGATTTGTGAAGAGCGAGTTCCACGACTCGATTAATTACCAATACGACGACTACAATTGAGCAGTTACTAACGGAATCCAGATCTCTTTCGGGTTTTGGGTACCGTAACAATGAGTAGCTCAGTCCATCATTTCAACAAGAAATCCAGGTAGCTACATGACTCGGCTTTCCTATCATTTGATCAGAAACAAGCAGGCGCTAATTAAATTCAGTATTAAAGATCTATCTTGAGATGAATCAACCTGATCAAAGGATGGTGGGTGACTGGTAGTTGTGATAATAGTGGCCGGTCAGCTGACCTTTCAAGTGATTTGATGTATCTTGATTTTCAGGTTTTAGTTGCTGATATGATGGAATCAATACAGCTAAGATATAGTTGGAGATAATCTAGTGAGCACGCTAAAGTCCAATCATGCTTCCTACGGGTCTCAGCTGACATAGTGGTTTATAAAAAAAGAAAGTGAATGAGAGAATATTGCACTCGATTTGTCGTTCAGCAGATTTCCACAGAATGCACACCCACCATGCATATCGATATAGTGCATTCGTTAGAATTAGCTTGATCTTTGTGTTTCATCCGCAATGTGCGAACTCACAGTCCAGTGACTTCAAGATGCCCATCACCCGTATTTATCCGTCTTTACGCTGGTCATGGCCATTTTTATCCAATGCCTTTTTCCATTCCTTTTATTTTAGTTTAATAAATTGTCAGAGGACATAAACTAGGCGCTTATGGTTTCTGATATCACTCTTTTACCTCTACCTTTTCTAATCTTTTCTCACTTGGAACAATCTATTTTCCATCGGAACTGCGACTAAATAATATTTCGGCGAACTATAGTACGAGCTTGAAGCAGTCTTCGTAAACTATTTCCTTTTGTCCTTGGAACTTCCTTGAAAAACCCACTTGGGCCATGGCTAGCACCGTCAAACTAACCAGCATCGTCAAACATCAGGCCCGCAACCTTGGGATCATTTCTAGCAATGGGGCTTCCCTCAGAATATCTCGAGTGGTAAATTCTTCACACGCTCCTTTGCCAAGAATTCCTCCCACCATGTCCCGGGCCTCTGTCTTCTCCATTGCTCCTCGTTTGCGCCACTATCCTCAGGCATATGAAATAACAGAAGATCGTGGCTTACCTCCACATTCCATTTCTCGAAACTTCCCTCTTGATCATACCGAACCTTGGGCGGATAGCAAAGAAGCTCTGTATAGTCTTTGCGATAAGTCTGCTCCAGTGAATAGACAGCTTTACACTTTTACCCACGGTGCTTCAGGAATCCCAAAAAACCCCGCCGTCTCTATAGCCGATGATCTGCCCTATTACAGCATAGGATGTGGAGAAGATTCATATTTCAGAAGACATGACGCCATGGGTGTTGCCGACGGAGTAGGAGGTTGGAAAGGGAAAAAAGGTTAGAGTTCTCCGGATTATTGCAACGTGGAATTCGACTAATATGCGTCTTCTCCATCAGGAGCAAACCCAGCACTTTTTTCTCGCAAATTGATGCACTATGCATGTTTAGAACTTGAAAAATATGATGGTATTGAGGATGGGCTTTTCTACGACTACTACGACGTTAGCCCAACCAAGATACTTGAAAGGAGTTACGAGTTGCTAAACAGGGACGTAGCCAAAGAGGTTGGTAGTGTTTTCGTGGTACTTCGTTGTTGATCACGTACCTAACCATTATAATCATCCAGGGAATTCTTGGCTCTAGTACGGCATGTATTGTAGTGCTTCGAGACGACGAACTGCGAATTGCGAACCTGGGTGATTGCGGCGTTTCCGTAATTCGTCAAGGAGATTTCGTTTTTCGTACAGAGGAACAGCAGCACTGCTTCAATTACCCTTATCAGTTAGGAACTGGCTCCTTGGATAAGCCATCCGATGCACAAGCATTTACAGTTAAGGTTGAAAAAGGAGATATTGTGATACTGGGAAGCGATGGGATCTATGATAATCTTTCAGATGAGGATATACTGGATATCGTGCTGCGCAGTACCTCAGGTTCGCTCATGAACATCAACCCACAAAAAGTTAGCGATGCGCTTGCAAGACAGGCCAAAATTGTCAGTGAAGATTCAACCTTCCCTAGCCCATTCCAGGATAGAGCTATGCAAGAAGGTTTTTACTACCAAGGTGGTAAAATCGATGACATCAGCGTACTAGTTGCCTTGGTGGTTGATGTTGAGGAATCCTTGGAAGAGATGTAGCTTGGTTGACGCTTAGCTATTTGTATTGGAGAGGAAATTCCATACTTTCTGGGATGATTCTAATTCCCACAGCGACGATCATTCAACTCCAAAGATCCAACAAGATGTCTTTTCCTGAGGCATCCATCTATGATTTAGTCCTTTCTCCGCCTCTCACGTCCCTGTAAATATGTGTACAAGTACGATTTAAGTTTCGTTACCTTTTACGAGTAGATATGTTCGTGCTTATATTTTCTCACAAACCAGCTAATCTACTGGAAGGTGTATTTTGTATTTGAGATATCTGTTGTTTACACTGTTTACATCCGAAGCGTTCAACTCTATTTTCTGCAAATACCACCAATTTAACCTAGCTCGATGGAATCGCGTGGAGAATGCTTGATATTGAGCAGTAACGTAATATCAATGTTTGAAACTACTCCATCAAGTCATTTCTCCTCTACATCTCTTATGTGCTAACATTACAATATTAAAACGGACGAATTCCTTAATACTTTATTCACTTCTTTATTAAAATTTGGGTGTAAACTTTTCCGAATGATTAAATCAGTCATATAGCGTGTTAAACTCAGCTGTGGATTGTACCGCAATCATGTTGTTGGCTTTAGATACCGAAAATCAACCACAGGAATCCCCATTCAATCCAAGATGCTCCTTACCGCAGCAATCATACAAATATTTGGTTTTAGACTCTCCGCTATAAATGTTTATTTACTTTTTGCTGATTGCACAGTAGAAGGTATATGGGTTTTAATGAGTAAAGGCAGAGTCTGGACAGACATGGATTTTTCTAATTTTGTTAGCGACTCCGAGGTTGAAGATAACTTTTATGATGACGAGGTGCTCTCTGCCTTGGATGAATGTGTGACTTCTTCTGTCGAAGTTGCCAACATACCTACTAGCAGTGGGAAAAATTACTCGGAAGCCATCATATCTAGAATTGCTTTAAACGAACATAAAGCAGGCTTATCCGGAGTTGACAAAGAGAAAATCAACCAGATCATATACGACACATCTAAAGTTGACTCTTTTGAGCCTTTGTACGGTTTAGATCACTTCTACTCACAAGTTTTACTTTACAATCCGCCCGAAGAATTCCAGGTTCTTTCAGAATGAAGAGCGAAAAGAGGAGAAAACCCAGAGTCGAATCAACGAACTGTTGAAACGTTATGAGCAGATAAAAGGCCAAATTAACCAACCAGACGTTATCGCTCTGGTAAAGAAAAAGGTTGCTGAAATTGAAACTCGACGTGATTTGACCCAGGCAATTGTGCACGTTGATATGGATGGTACAAACTTCTATTCTCAGCTTACTCTATGACAACAGTAAACTGAACTTCAAATAGCTTTCTATGCGGCAGTAGAATTACGAGGTTACTATCAGCTTTTATGCTCGCGTAAACCGTTATAGAGCCCCTAATATTCATCACACTTCCTTTAGATAATCCTCACTTGGTGGGTAAGCCAATAGCCATAGGTGGCGATCAAATGCTTAGTACAGCTTCGTACGAGGCCAGGTATACTTGAACCAATAGCTTTTTTTTGGGAGTTTGTGGTAACCAGAATGAAAAAGAAAATATGGTGTTCGATCTGCTATGCCAGGATATATTGCGAAGGTATCCGGAAGTAGACCACACTTACCCAGTGCATGTTACTAATTCGCGAGCCTATAGAAACTTTGCCCAGACCTTATAATACTTCCGACACACTTCGACAAGTATAGAGCCGTTAGTGCTCAGGTGCGAGAAATCTTTTCGGTAAGCTTCAATCATCTACTTTGTGGGACTGCTGATGTTTAATTTCTAGTGTAGGAGTATGATCCCAACTTCTGGTAACTTACTCTTCATCAGCTATTCTTCGAACTTTGACATTTATTCCGCCTAAATGTCTTGAACGTAGCCCTATGAGTTTAGATGAGGCCTACTTAAATATTACCAAGTATATGCACCAACATCCTGATCAAACAGCATATTGTATTGTCGAAGAAATACGAAAGAGAATTTTCGAGTAAGCCAACACAATTAATGGGAGCCGTAAACTGCTGGATGTTAATGGTATTTGCTGGATGATTTAGGACCACTTCTTTGACTGCCTCGGCTGGCATTGCACCAAACACAATGTTAGCTAAGATATGCTCAGACATTAATAAGCCAAACGGACAATTCGTAATAGAGCACACCGAAGAGGCATGCCTGGATTTTGTTAAAGATCTATCTATCCGGAAAGTTGGAGGAATTGGCAAAGTTACCGAGAAAGTGCTGAATGCTCTTGGTATCCATACTTGCAAAGATATTGTATGGAATTTTTTTCTCTTACTTCCCGATCGCTATATTGACGTTTGGAAGGTAGTACGAGAAACAAACAACAATTTTCAAGCTCTTTTCGTCAACATCGTTCGAGTTTCTGCTCCGTGTCTCTTTAGGGATCGGATCGGTGAACGTCTCAGCGTAAGCATCCGACATCATATATGCCCAGACAGTACCTGGAACTAACCACAAATTCTAGAGAACATACAAGAAAGAGCATTAGCGTTGAAAGAACATTCCGTGAAATTAATACGCTCCCGAAACTTCAAAGTAAGCTCGATGAGCTAGCGACTAATCTAGCACAAGATATGGAAGACGAGAATATTGAGGTATGGTTAGTACAATTTTTAGTCACGGGTAGTACGAAACTAACTTAGGCACCATAGGGAAAGACTGTAACTTTGAAGATCAAAACCGTAAACTTTGAAGTAGTAACTCGTGCGAAAACCCTTTCAACCTACATTTGTTCAAAGGAAGATCTATACAGAGAAGGCCTAAAAGTAAATTTTATTGCTAAAGCATTAAGCACAGATCATGCTCTCAGCCGTCCATATTTGTTGCCCCTAACAGATCCTCGAAATGGTATTTCCGGTTAGCCTTCGACTGATGGGCTTGCGAATGTCCAATTTACGCCACCGTCATAATACGAGTTCGTCGAAATCAATAACTTCTGTATGATTTGCGTATTTTTTGGTTTTTGAAGCTTGGTCTGATCTGTTCGTTTAGTATTTTATTAGCCCAAACAAGGGGATTTCTTCCGCCGCTTTACACGATCGACATCCGAGCCCCAAGCAGAATTCAGCCAATGATTTGAATGAGCTTCCGATACAACAAACACCAATCGCTCGAACCGATAATAGTAGCTCAAGCTCTAGTGAGAGTATAGAATGTCCAGTGTGTGGGAAAAGCCTTGATGCGGCCCAGAATGACGAACTAAATCAGCATATCGATCTTTGTTTGAATTCGCCATTACTTGGCGAGGATCACACCACTGTAGTTGGATTTTCAAGCCCAAGCCCAACCCCAACCAAAGGGTACGAAAATGACAAATCAAAATCCCCTACCTCAAACAAACGAAAAAAAAAGCACCATGTAGCCAGCGGGACCAAGACACCTAATCTAATGACATTTTTTAATAAACAATCACCAGAGTAGATCTTCCTACTCTCCAACCACAAGTCGCCCAAGAATATAATTAACTGCAAAGACTTATATAGAATGGCACATGGATTGTAGATGAACAACCAACTTCAAGGTGTCTGCTGGTTGTTGGTGCATTTTCAGCACGGTACCGATCCCTTGAAGATGGTCCATATACGTATAAATGAATAAAATGGTATACAATGATGTCCACTTCGCTACTTGCAACAGTAGTCGGAGCGATGGTTCCGCAAGGAAATAAGGTTTTTTGTCCCTTACTGGTACCCCCAAGCTACTGCATATCATTCTGTACGACGGCATTTTGTACATGTGTAGCCTTTCTTACCCCATACCGCTACCGAAATTCGAAACCAGGGAGTATGGCGTTATCTACGTATGACAACGATAGTGTAACTAACACGTATCATCTCCAAGAACGAAAACATTGGATGTGAGACTGTATACAATGTTTCAAAGGACCGACAGTTCATATGGTAAACGATGACATATTTATGGAATGGAATCAACACATGATACGGGGTTTTGAAACCTTTTTTATTGATAATAAACAAGTTGCGTACTGGTGAGTAGGTACATGGAATTTCGGGCCTTGCACCACAATCTATATCTGGTAAATCTCCCAAATCCACAATACGAGTCTCGTTTTGTATATTCACCAAATGTGTGAAATCCTCCAACTTCTCCGAATAGTTGAAAGAACTTCATGAGTGGCCTTTCCGCGGTTAAACAGGATATTCTGTAAATCTGTCCACTAACTAATGCCCAAAGCCTCCCTACAGGTGGAAACATCGATGCATTTAGCGTATACACCAACGGAATGGCCCGGACTGGTCGACGTCACACCAATTTGAACCAACGCAGGTCGAGTATTGTGATCGTGGCCTACTTGGCGCCGTCATGAAAGGGTCACGCCTATGGGCACAAAGGTTATTAGGGAATGAGCATTCCACGATGCATTTATTGGAGGTATTTGTTAGAAAACCAGGAAAAATGACCAAGTCATCAGCATCCTACACGTAATTAACTATCGATGCTTGGTGATGGGGTTTCATCTATTAGTACACGAAGGCGTGTCCGGGTGTTTCAAATCTGTAGCATATCCGTTGTTGTTGGCAAGGTCATCTCGTTAGCTCTCTTCTCACATCTTAGGTCAAGGCCATCCATCCAACCAACTACACATGCCAGATGGCGGTTCAGAATGTGCGGTGTATGAGCAATACTTTGATAGTGATCGTCACGCTCACTCTCCACGAACCCAATGGCCCCTTGGTATCTCTCAAGTGTAGCGGATCGAACTAGACTGAAATAGATGCTGTACACCCCGTATGTGATGAACAAAGAAAGAAGAACGTCCACGGTGAAATGCAGGCGAGAGGCAATGATCGCGTAGATGCCGGCAAGTGCGTGGAGTACGGCATATATCTTGAACCATTTGACCCTGGTGTATACATTCCACATGATTACACAAGATGTAAGAATCATTGTATGCCCCGAATAGATATTATCTGTACAGGCCTTGTCTACACCGACAATCATTTTGGTTCCGACGACCATCATCTCGCGAAATGAGTTAGCCACAATAGGTGTACATTCCTTCGTGGGTGGCAGTGTGGTGGTGATAATGGTGAAGGAGCGATACAAATAGAGTATTCCAGTCAACCAGAAGAGTCGGCGCCAAAATATTATGATCTTTGGAAGCCTGTAGGAGGCAATGGTCAATCCAACAAGTGTAATCCCGAGCAATGACAACACCAATGCATCCGCGACTGAGAAGGTAGAGAGATAGGGAAAGGCTTCGAATCCCAGATCTTTAAGAGGATTCTTGGTATCGCTATCTAGCCATCGCTTGTCTGACAGCTGTTGGAATATTGTCATAAAGTAGGCAACAACCACCAAAAACACTCCAGAATACAGGAGTCGGGCCACCTCGGAATTGAGGATTTTCTTGGCGGATTTCTCGTGCTTCATGATGCTGGAGCAAAAAGAATCAGCAGGCTATGGCAGCAACAGAAGGGCAATCTCTTAGAAAACAAAATATATAATGCCAGAAGATGAGAGCCGCCAGTTAATGCACTGAATGTAGTGTGGGGTGGCCGAGAAGAAGTACCTTTATAGAAGGCAAATTAAGGGATTGCAAAGAAGGAAAAGGGATGAAACGACGCGTTCAATGCGGATTTACGGAAGTGGAGGTTCGAAGAACTAAGAGGCTCGCGGCGGTATAAAAGTATTTCCAGGAGTGGAGATTGGAATCTAATGGTTTAATGAGTACTTGGCCAGAGAATAGGAGTATTTGTACTGGATTAATCAGACATGTAGCACAAGCGATTCAATATTTGCATTATTCGCCCTCCTACCAATTAACAATATACAATGCGATTTAGTGCAATGTTGCCGTTAGTAGTTGATCCAATTAGCTTTATGAAGTTTGTTTGTTTGTCTGGGGAGGTTGAATATAACCGTTGATCTGAGCAGTTTTCCAATCCGCAGGAGGCCCCGTAATTGGACATCAGGTGAGCACGGTATGATTAGAGCCTGTTGCCTATTTTCCGATTATCCACCCACCCTCGTACAAGCAGTGCCAAGAATGAGATTTTAGGTTTAGGGTTCAGGGAAGCGGGAAGCGGGAAAGGGTTGGCCTCAGTAGGCTAGGTGGAAATCTTGGCTTGTAATGGGGTGATACCAAGGCACAGGTCAGTCAACCGAATTCCTTAAGCCAACCCTTCGCTACAATTGCTAATGATTACTGCATTCACCAAGAGCGTTGTTTCAAGTAATCCGCAGGCGACGCCAAGAGTATGTAGATCGGACTGCTAAGCGAATCAATGGATCTCCACAGATGATCATTGGTGTACACATGTGAATTCGAGTCTACACTTCAACTCAATGCCAAGCGAATGTTTTCTTTATGTCAGTTCATCGACATGAATACGACCAATGGGCTACATGTGGCCATTCGGTTCCCAATATATTTGTTGCTTATTCCCTGGTGTAAATTGGGGCGACTTTATTCGGATTCTGCATTAGACTCTAGTTATCCAGTTTACTAATCACCCTTCCATTCATCATATAGTCAGTGATTATCGATGGGAGAGTATAAATATACTATTGATAAACGCCAATATAATATAATATAATATCGACCTCAACAGAGGCTCGCCCAATGCTCCAGATCACTAAAGTGGACAACGTTCCAATTAATTACACATTCAGGCCAAAGATAGACAAAGGGTGGTTGTCGAGTGACCTGCAGCCTTGCTGATGATCGAAGACCAACCGCTGGACCCAAGGGCGGAGTAAGTAATGTGGGACGAACATTCTACAAGACGGTGGTGTAAAAGTTGATATTATCTATGCAGAGTTCGCTGCCCTTTTCCCGTAAATCGTCGTAATTACCTGACCATGCATCAAACTCCATTGGTCTCACTTATTTGGTTATCAGTGAACTCATTGATGTCACACTGAAATAACATAGCCCGTATATATGTATAGCCCTCGTATTCTTGCGTATCCTGAATTTCAACTTGCTTCAATGATTTTACGAACGTGATTTATATGGAAATAGCGATTATTCTATTATTGACTCAAAAGGGCCTTCTTGTCCAATGAGCCTGATTTGTCCAATGATAGTGGTAACTAGTGATGTTATCAACTCGATTTGTCCATTGCGGTGACGTTGATTCACTGCCATTAGGGCTTCTAATCAGGTTGAGCTTGCAATTGGGCATGCATATCTTCCTATTTCATGTCATCCCATGTATATAAATGCAAACGATTCGTTGTGTCTTGAGTTACACCGAGTATCTTTAGGCCTGTTATTTTGCATCCTTTAAATCATTCCCGTTCACACGTAAGGACTCAAGTTCCCCGACTCTATCTCTCTCAACTCTCGCATCACTCTCAAACAGATGACAAACCATACTTCGAAGCAGGTGTACGACTCTTCTGACAAGTCCGAGTCTCCGTCACTCCCTTCTAAAAGAACGGTTGATGAGATGCTTGACAAAGCCATCATCATCGAGGAGGTCACTCTTGAGCACAGATATATTGAACCTGTCGAAACCAACTATGACATATTGTGGGAAGAGTGGTACACTGATGTCTCCGACAGTGATGATGCCGATGAGGAATGGCTTGAATCCTTTTTGTTAGGCCCTCGAATTACCGAGATAGATGTTTTCGATGAAGTTTGTAATCAGATAGAAGAAGTTACCAACGCAATCATAGAAGAGCATGACGAATTCGAGGCCTTATATGGCCGACCAAGCAAACGCCGCTATGTCACCTTTAGAGAGCACTTTTCGCTTGAAGATTGAAGGATTTTGAAGGACTTTGCCAAACGCATGGTTATTTTTTGCATATATTCACCATTAGTTGCATTGCACTTAGGCACTACAGTCTAAATGAAATGCATCATTCCACTCATTGCTCAGCCTGTTCTGGCAAAAATCTAATGTAAATAAATTATAAGCGCTTCCTTAGCACTCCGTATTTCTGATTAATCATTTAAACGGTATTTGTTGGAACCAGCATCATATTTCATTACTCGAAGGGTATTTGTGGTGTCGGTGCCATAGTTCATCGATCGAATAAGTACCCAGCATATCCCAACCAACTGAATTTGTCCTTTTGATCTGTGCCCTCGCATGGCCGCCAACAATAGTACATCCTCACCTTATTTAATTTTCGAAGGGCAACCACCCGAGAGTCCTCTGGAGAAACTCACTGCTGAACAGCAGAAATTGCACTCCAGCTTGCGGCAACAAGTGGATAAGGAGTTCAAGGATCCGTCCAAGGATTTGCGAGAAAACCTGTTCGATGATTCCTCTCTTTATAGGTACCTGAAGGCAACTAACTGGTCGGTTCAGAATGCTTTTGACCGTTTGGAGAAAACAAAGCAGTGGCGGGAAACGTTTCGTCCAAACGAGATCACTTTTGAAGCCGTTCGAGACCAAGCACTACAAAAGAGCAACTACGTCAACGGTTTTGATATGTACGGCAGGCCAGTAATTTATTTGAAGAAGGTAGCGGACAAACACCAGGACAAAGATCCCGAGGAAGGATTCAAATTGCTGATATTTTGTCTGGAGAGGGCGATAAAGGTTATGCCTCCCACTGTTCATCAATTAGTTGTGATCATGGACTTCACGCTCTACAGCGAGAGTAAAAGTATCCCTCTGAATATCGCCAAGCGTACCATCGACACGTTAGCCAATCATTATCCAGAGAGACTCGGTTTGTCCATTATGTATAATGCGCCCTGGGTATTTTCGATGTTCTTCAACATGGTTCAGCCCTTCCTTGACAAAGTAACCAAGGAGAAGATCAAATTTGTCAAGAAGAAGATGGCCGACTCGAGCAGCCCTTTCGCTATCATCCCGGCCGATCTACTAGAGACCACCTATGGTGGAAATCTTCCCTTCGATTACGATCATGATCAATATTATCAACGTACGAAGGAACTAGATCTATTGTGTTGATACGATCCGCAGTTTTATATCCAAGGTATACCATTCCTGTTGGATTGATAGAGGATCTATTTTGGGATATTGCTTAGTGGAATCACTTGATTAGGAAACCGTGGAATAAACACAATCGGCACTCTTTCTTTCAATCAGGCCTTGTGTGTACTTGCGGTGTGCTAGGCAGCAAGGGGTAGTTGGCCACAGGACATGGGAAGCCAATGAGTCTTTCATAATTTCACCGCGCTCGAACAAAGCTCGATCTTGAATGTTGTAACAAGTCATGTTCTCATGGTGAGCTACGGCATCTACAAAGATCTCATCTTCAATTGGTCCAATTGTATTTTCGAAGTGAGAGTAAACAATGGAAAAATTGAAAGCTATGTCAGCGTGTTAGCAGCCTGTATTGATCAATGCGAGTATTGAGCATGGATGACTGTGCTATAAATAATATTGTCGCTTGATACATTCTGGTGTTCCTCCTTTCTCAGAAGTCTTTGTTTACTTGCTGTATTCCCGAAGAGTTTTAGGCGCTCAAAGAAATTTCCCTGCAATAGCTGTCCGACTGTGCAAAGTATTGGTCATGTTCGACATACAGGACGAATTAATCAAAACACAAGATAGTAAAGTCACAATCGATAATGAGGTGGACGTTGCCAACTTGAGTGCTGCTGCGATCAACAAATACCTTGACGGTTAGACAGTCAAGCCTTGCTCCTCCGTTTTGCAGTCGATACTAAAGCGAGGCCGTTTATAGATGCAATCGAAAAAATCCAAAACGACCCATTTGTTGTCAATGAAATGGAAGTCTTCGACTGTCTTCGGAGTTTTATAAAGTAAGTCTCATCTCATGGAGCTTGATAGTGATTGAAATGACGGAGCTGACGGTACCAGATATTTCAAGCTCCTGACGCCCCAACACAGAAACAAACTATTAGATATTATTGTGTCAGGTAAATTTGATGCTTCTCACATATAGTACATGAACTTGCTCACTTACAGGGTTTCCGTTGATCCCATTATATCACCACAGGCTTTCAAAACGTTATTGATGACACAGAAGAGGCCCTAGCATCCGAAGCTAGCAACTACGATGATCACATAAGAGCAATTCAAATGTACGCCTTTTTGCTCCAGTGGATTGTATCCGCTGCTGAAGGGAAGGGTAGTAGTTCAGCTAAATCTACTCAAAGCAAAGGCAAGGTAAGATCAACCCTTAGAAACAATTTGATGTCCTGGAATTCACAGACCACTCAATTTATACAGCGCAGTAAGAACGCTGAAGATGGTGCCGACGAACAGGAAGCGTGGGATTGGTCCAACCATAAGATGAAATGCCTCGAGCTAGTCTCCCGTGCGGCGGGCCTCCGATTAAACGCTATATGCCCTTCCTCCCACATGCGTGACATTAGTGTCAGGTATGCCATTCTTCACTCCCTGTGCCCAGTCAAACCGCTGCTAATACGAGTATTTACAGCCTTTTTACTAAACCTGCATATCAAATCCTGGAGAATCCGGAGAATTTGAAGTCAGGACCCCTAAAGTTCCAAGCGTATTCCATCATCGGCAGATGTGTTAAAGATTATGGCCACTCCCATGGTACCAAGCTTTGTGTTTCTTCAGTTTATAATGGGCCTAGACTTACCTCTTGATCGATAGTGGCGCAGACCACCATTTTACAGAATCTTCAATATTACGAGCACTTAAGCGAGCCTATGGCAGAGCTATTGGGCAGATTAGTGGAAGAGTTCGATCACCCCCAACTTGCTGAGGCCATCCTAAGGTAGTCGGTGTTTTGGTAGAGATTTTGTGCCTTTCTAATTGTGTTTGCGGCTTTAGAGAGATAAGTAACCGGACTTTTACGATATCTGATCGAACAGGCCCAAAATCCACCGCTCGTTTCCTAGTAAGGCTTTCCGAGCTCACACCAAAACTTGTCCTCAAACAAATGGGTCTCTTGATTCGCCAATTAGACAGTGAATCATATGTGATGCGATGTGCACTCATCAAAATTATTGGAACCTCCATACTGAGCCTGGCCACGCTGGAGCAGAATGAAGTACAGCATACCCAGTTGGAACACTATTTCGATGTACTGGAGGAGCGTTTTAGAGATGTGAATTCTATTTGCCGGTGCAAAATTTTGCAAGTTTGTATAAGCTTGTGCGAGTATGTGTCTTACATCATGAATGTCCAACTTGTTCTGCTAAACTGACTGGCCACCTCGTATATAGAGCTAAAGCAAAATTCCCGAAACGAAGAGCCAGGCTGGTTGATTTGGTTATTGGTCGCTTGAGCGATAAGAGCAGCAATGTCAGGAAGAATGCCATCAAGGCTCTGACGAAGCTTTTAGAGACACATCCTTTCTACTTGGATGGCGGTGAGCTCCAGTCAGATGTGTTTCAAGAAAAACTAGACTCAGTAACAGAGATGCTTCGGGTAAGTGGTGGCTGTTTTATTTCTTGTTCGCATATGTTAACCACACTCGAAGTCCATCATTCCGGACACTATGAAATCCAAACCGAATGAGGATGAGTGTAAGGATGAGCTTAGTCTCAGTGGATACAGCGAGTCAGCCGAAAACTCGACTATCAGAAAGAGGGCATCAGCAAGCTTCAGTAACACCTCGCAGTCTTCTGAGGAATCAGAGGATAATGATGTGAAAGAAGATAGATCGAACATTCAAGATATCATCAACCCCATTCTAGATCAGTCCACTGCTATTCAAATGGTGCAGCTACAACTCAAGCAGAGATACTATACTGACGCTTTGCAGTTTATCGATCGAATCCATCAAGCAATCCCTATATTATGTCAGTTGCTAGGATCCACAAGCAAAGCGGAGATTATGGAAGCAATAGATTTCTTTGTTACGGCACATCGCTACAAGGTAATGCTGGCGCAGGATGGGATCAAAAAGATGCTGCATCTAGTTTGGGTCAAGGATACAGGCAGCGATGAGGGTAAAGGGATTCGGGTCCGACTGATCGAGGCATTTCGCACACTTTATCTTACGCCTGATCCGTCGAAGAGCTCCAAAGAAAACATCAACAGCTTCTCGCGCAACTTGATTGGATTGACATTTTCACCTTCACTTGCGGAATTAACCTCATTGGAAGAGATCCTAAGAATTATGGTTAGCGAAGAACAAATCCCTGAAGAGCTTATCGCAAAGCTCTGGGGGGTGTACGGGGTCACACGAAAGGAAATTCCTGCTGCACAACGTCGCGGTGCGATCGTGATTTTAGGAATGTTAGGAAAAGCAAGAAAAGAAATCATATCTGAGCGTATAGATTTGCTGTTGAAGATTGGCCTTGGAGAGTATGGGAAAACAGACTTGTCTTTGGCCAAATATACATGTTTGGCCTTGCAACGTCTCACCGAGTTTAAGCATGTGAAGGGGTCCACCTCGGCCGGCCATCTTCGACTTCCGGTAACTCATCCAATATTCTGCAAGTTAGAAGCGTTCGTTCAGGAGCACTCAATCTCCTCCGAATGGTTTACACTTGCCGAGCAAGCCATCAACACGATTTATTTATTGTGTGATCATCCGGATACCTTATCAGGAAAGATCATTAAAAACAAGGCCAGAGCTACATTTGATGGCGAACCGCTCAAGGAAGATCAACAACATGAGGAAGGCAGTGACGGAGAATGCTCACGTAGTTTACTGCTAAGCCAATTGATTTTTCTAGTTGGTCATGTTGCCATCAAACAGATCGTGCACATAGAAATCATCGAAAACGAGTGGAAGCGAAGAAACAGTAAGGCGAACGACTCCGCGCGACCACAGGACATTGAAGATGGCCTTGAGCAGGTTGTCGGTTCTACAGAGGATGATGTCGCTGATGTCGCTATGCATGTTCGCGAAAGAGAGCTGCTGTTCGGTCCCAAATCACTGCTGGCCACTTTTGGACCGCTTGTCGTGCACATCTGCTCGAACAATACCGTGTATTCCGACCCTGTCCTTCAATGCTACTCAGCCTTAACCTTATCAAAATTCATGTGTGTGAGTGAGCAATTCTGCGAGAAACACCTGCAGCTCCTATTCACCATGCTCGAGAAGGCAAGCGACCCAATTATTCGCACCAATATCACCATCGCTCTGGGGGATATTGCGGTCTGCTTCAATACGCTCGTTGGTGAGAACATCGCTCATTTATACAAGCGTCTAAGAGACTCTGATACGTCTGTTCGGATAAATACTCTTATGGTTCTGACCCACTTGATCTTGAATGGCATGGTGAAAGTCAAAGGGCAACTAGGGGAGATGGCCAAATGCTTGGAAAATCCTGACGCTCGGATAAGCAATCTGGCCCGACTATTCTTCACGGAGCTTGCCTCCAAGGACAATGCCGTCTACAACAACCTACCCGACATCATCAGCAGTTTATCGAACGGAGAGAGCGCGGTTGACTCGAACACCTTCAAGCGTATCATGAAGTTCCTCTTTGAATTTATCAACGAGAAAGAGCGGCAAATCGAAAACATTGTGGAGAAACTATGCCAGCGGTTCCGAAATACCGATGATCCGCGTCAGTGGCAGGATATTGGGTATTGCTTGAGCATACTACCATACAAGTCGGAGAGAACTTTCAAGAAACTCGTGGAAAGCTTCAAGTGCTACCAGGACAAACTTCATGATGATGTCCTGTTCCAGTGCATGGTGGAGATCATTCACAAAACAAAATCACAGCCCTGGCAACGTGACAAAGCCATTATCGACGAGTTCGAGCTCAAACTCAATGAAATTCGCCAGTTCGATCCAGAGGAGGAGATAGCTGGGGCATGTGACGAGGTGGACACGGATGATGAAGCTGACCAGGAAGATCCAATTAGCTTGGGCCAATAACGCATTGGGTTTGAGACACCAACCCATTAGGCAGTTGAGGTTAATCGCTTTGAGTGTCCATGCAACTTGTTTCTACCCCAAGCTACATGGTCCATTGTAGGACTCGGTTCCAGCATAGCATTACTGCTGGCCACCTTGTAATAGGCCAGCTGCTCGGGAAGAGACGACTTACACCGGAATAGATAGGGCCTCCATCCTCAATTGTACTTGAATGACGAGCCATAAATTTTTGAAAACCACTTGGCGTCTTGGGCCACCACTTTACTTGTTTGAAACAGCCACGCCAATCATCAGTGCTGGAATTGACACCTCATGCCATCAACAAATAGGTTCTGCAGTGCTCAGCAATGGTTGGCCAAGTGCCAATATGTCGAGTTGCTGTTGACTCTACATGGAGGAAGAGTCGGGGTGATGCACCTGAGAGAGATGATTTGCGGGAGCAGCGTTCACGTGTGCGTTGCATTGCTCGGATGCTCCATTTGTATTGTTGGGTCCACTACAACCAAATCTTTTTAACTGAGCCCTAACTGATATGAGTTTTGATCGCCACCGTCTCAACGTTAGACTCTTGTTTTGATTAGCTTATCATATCTGGGCATTTAGCAGGACGAAGTTTAGTACGAGTCACTTTGTTATCGTGAAGAGCCAAATGAAGTTTCTCGAGTTCCCGAGCCTTGATGTCATCAACAAATATTTGATCTTCGAGACTGCTGACAGCAAAATATACGGGAGGGTCGAAGCCTTCTCTTGTACGTAAGCTTCGTTGAGCTCCACTCTCTAGAGGCCGTATGGTAATTGCATTTTCCCCAGGTAAAAGCGCTGGTGGCGATAAGAAGTTATTCAAACAACTGGAATCCCGTCACCAGGAGGAATTAACTGCGTACAGTCTATCCCCAGAGCAGAATTTCCACCTGATCATTTCGCCGTTCGGTCCACTTGATCAGCTCTCCTCCCGGAAAACTCTGTTTTACCTGATATCAACTCTCAATGCCTCCTTTCCCGACTACGAATTCAGGTTTCTTCCCCAGTTTCTGACCAAGGCAGCACACATCCTAACCCAGGATATCTCTAGCGACTTGAAGCCCGAGCAGTTCAGCAAACAGCAGTCCCTGTCCATGGTCATGAATTCAATCAACACTACACTATTCAGCCTTGGTCGGGCCGACCTGATTCAATCCCATCGTTTATGGGATGTTCTCGACGAGGTCATCTCCCTGAACGACTGCGATGTCTACTCTTATATACCCGACGACGATTCGGATCCGTATGCCGACGAAGGTTCAATGTATGCAAGCCACTATCCTCGCACCTTGATCATCTCTCGTTAACAACATGGTTGAACCCCTTTATTAGCTGGTCTTTTAATTACTTCTTCTTCAACCGGAAACTCAAGCGCATACTCTTCTTCACTTGCAGCAACCTGAGGTAAGGCTAGCCAGTTGGAACCGGGCCGATCCCACCTGGCTAACTCGCCCATTGCATTCCAGCTACCAAGGGCCAATTCGAGAGGACGACGATATGTCGGAATCGGACAGCGATTTAGACAGTCAAAAGTATGCTGTAATGGTTTGATAGATCAATGAACCACGCTGATGTATTGGCTTTTGTAGAGGTTACGCCTACGAAGAGTACATCATGCAGGATATGGACGAGTGAGGAGCCTCGGTCACTTGCGTGCCTCCACCGTACCGTCCAAGTACAAGCCACCATTCGCCGTCGTTGAATCCCATGCACTCCGAAGTAGAATCAACTCCATATCACTGTCAAGAGAATATTTGGCGATGCATCCTTTTCAGCAGCAACCATCCGGCGTGAATTTGCTAGTCCCGATCTGAATCCGAATCTGAAAATCAAATAAATTGGAACCCGTTCATTTGTTATGCTGTCGGATGTGGTTTACTGGAAATTCTAATTAGCAACTTCGTAGCTGGCGAAAGATCTATAAATTATCCAAGAACAGTGGGACGTTGAAAACGAAAAGAATACACTAAAAGATGGGGACTCATGGTAGAAAGTGGTAGAAATTTCACTGATGAAATACGGGTACAAAGGTGACGAGAACAAGCTCGTATCAAGAGGGATGGAATAAGGATCCAAGGCAAACTCCGGATGCGTCAACCAACAACTCTATTATTGATGTAAATAAAGCTCAAAGTACTTGGTTTGTTGAGTGGGGGTTGGTGGGGTTGGTTTAAAATCAATCAACAAAGAATGTGGTCGGTGGCGAGGTGAGATTCAAGCTGTATTTACAAAGAATCATAACAGGTGCAGATTTTAGAAAGCTCAGTTGTTCAGAACGGGTGAGGAAGTTAAAGAATGGCACATTATCAATCGAAATCTTGCTCTTTCCGTAAGAAAAGGATTCCGGGAAGTCGGGCAGAAGCGGGATACTTCACTGCTGCTGAGCTTCGTATTTCATTCGTGCCTGAGCAAACAACATCGCCTGGTTGCGGAGTAGCTCCTCTTCGGACATCCCGCTATTTTCCAAACGAGAACTTTTACGGTCACGATCCTAGCCAAAAAAAGGCTCAGCTATCCAAGCTGGAAAGATTATCAGTCTGGCTGGCCCGTACCTTTTGTTGCTTTTTGTGCTCTTTGAATACTTCCTGGACTTCGGGCAGATAGTTTTCGAAACCAAGGGTCTGAGGGTCATCAGTGGGTGAGTTGCGAAAGCATGAAGACCAAGTCAAAAGAATCGAGAATTACCTGCAATGCGACAATCACATGTTCGGCTGCTATAGTTTTCTTGGCTTCCTTTTCACAGATCTCATTCGCCTCGGAAGCGATCAAATGGATGAACTCTAAAAAGGCCAAGTTAATACCCATTCTACACAACGGTGGAGTTCAAGAAGGTGGCTTGAACGTCTTGATCCGAAGTAGTACTTCTGTCCAGCCCGTGGAAACTTACCAACGCAGCAATCGATTAATAAATCTCGTGTATCTTTAGCGCAGACGATGTCATCTGGCATCATTTCGTTTATCAGTTTTTGAACGGTAGCTATAGCAAAAAAAGGGATACGTAGTTAGCCAAGACAAAGGCGGACTAGTCGCTTGAACGAAACACAAAAGGAGTCTTAGGGTATACAACAATGAGCCGAGTAGAAATGGCCAGCTTAACAACATCGAGTCGCCGCATGAAGTAGAGGGATCGGATAAGTTACCTTTAGGTAGAGACAAATCATCATCCAGACCGTTTCCTCCTTCGCGATCACTCATTGTTCTTGAAAGTGCTTGTGGAGATAAAGAGAACGAAGATGATATATGAGATTGATAAGGATTCTCATAGGCGACAACATGTTTATGTATATCAGTCGATATACGGTAAATTGATTTAAAAATCAAATATGTATTGATGATTGTTTTGCTAAAAAAAGGGCAAATTTTCTTGACGGATCATAAATCAAATAGAAATCAATTTTTTGTCACTTCCCAATCCTAAATATATCCTAAATACGGATGTTATTTGGGCTAGCTGCCTAGAGGTGGTGAAAAAGGGGGCGGCGGAAAAGGGGATTCCTGGAATGCTAAGCGTCTGGTGTGTTTCACAAATAATCAGTCACTTCACATCTCAAATGCCCTTTAATTCAGTAGACTTCCACATTTACTGTTAAATCCTCACTTCTATTTTAAATTCCTATTTATTGAGATGTAATGATGCCACCGAAGCCTAATTTTAAACTCCACAATCATTCGCGGCATCCGGTACATGTTTGTGTAGCTCTCTGAGAACTCGAAGTTGGTAAGCCTCCGACCACGTAATGGGCAAAGGCCGCTGCTCCTATTTCGTGCTGGGTAATCGTTTGGGTAATTATGGTGTCACTGAGTGGTAATAGCTGGACATATCATTTGGTTGCTTGTTCGAATGTAGGTTGGGTTGCATAGCCCCTTACAAAAATTGTGCCAGATCGAACAGATTGACACCACCTCTCCAACCAGCATTCCAGTCCCTTTCCTGGAATCCCTGAACGACTAATTCCAGACAAATGCTTTGCGATTTCTCAGTTTCATCTGGTCTTCATTAGCAATGACCTGATATTTCAAATGCTCAGTTGGGATAGGGACACCTGCATACTTGTGTAAAGTGTCACTTACCTCTTCAGCGATTTTCCGTTTTTTTGGATCGGCTAGCTTCTTTTGAAGTCTACTACGGCTGGTATCGGGCTTGGTGCGAATATCGATGAGTCCCGATTCTCGCTTCTTCTTTCTTCGTCCCTTTTGGTGGTGTTCTAGATGCAACGTGTTTTGTATATCTTCTTCCAAATCCTCCCACGTTTCCGCCTTGTCTTCCTCTACTGATGGGCTTTCTTGGGTTTCACTAGGCCGCCCATACTCGTCTCTGGGAATGACCTTCCCATGAAATGGACACCGCACAAGATCTCGTCTAGTACATAGCTTGCCGCTTTTCATGGGGGCGCGACAAGCTTTGATTTCACGAGGCTGTGGCTTGTAATAGACGGCTCGCATCTTCATTCGATCCAGCGTGTCTTTAGAAACACAGTTCTCACCGGTCGAGGTACCATAAAACCTATGCGAGTATTCCAACCCAGTTGTGTTAAACGGTAGCTCTTTGGCTTCCCAGTAATCCAGGTCTGTATCATATTCTATGACGGGTGCTCGCTTCAGAAGCTCTTGGATTTTCTCATTTTCCTTGGAATCCGAGGAGGCAGCCCCTACGGGGTTCAGCTCTTTGCGCGGTGGATCAGTGATGATAGGGCCTAGCCTAGGTCTGCTCATTGTCGGATCCTCCTCTAACCCCACCTCATTCTTCAATGAAAAGATCGTGTCGTGGTAAACGGATCTCGACACTTTGTTGATTGTCTTCGAATCTGGCTTCTTTTCTTCGATAGGTGTCGGAGTTGGCTCTGCTGTTGTGGAGGATGTAGATGGTTGGCCTTCTTGTGTAAAGATCGGCACTTCCTCAAACTCAACTTCGCTTTCGTCGTCATCGTCATCGTTCACTACAACGTGATTCGCTTTATCGATCTGTAAGTCTTGGCTTTTCGATTTTGCGGTTTGCAAGGCGTTTCTTACATTGATTGCTTTCTTCAACAAGTCGTTTCGATCCTGTTCATTCTGATGGGAGTGGTCAGAGTCATCTGCAACACGATAGCAGAATATTGGGCATTGCTTACATTGCTTTCAGATTTCATTAACTGGCTAATCCAGGTGTTGACTTGATTCAAGTGCTTGTGGTCCAGGACTTTGTACGATTCACGAAGCGTTTCGTAGATAGCTGAATTCTCCGGGTTTTCATCGATATGAAGAGATTCCTTAGCCCTGTTCAGGTCAATTGTAATTTTATAACGATTCGACCCTAGCCCGTGCATATGGACGATCTTCGAAGTGGATGAATATTATCAATTAAGAGATAGCTAGTGAACAAAACAATCGTTCTCTACCTCTCTGATGGATGGTTCATTAGCATGAGTATGACTTGTTGGTACATCTTCGTTACTTCCCTCATACAGGGGAACCAATATCTCAAAGCAGGAGTCCTACAAAGAGCATGGTCTGTACAATTATTCGCATACGCAGACGAGAGGTAACGTGCTAATTACCATTTGTTTAAGATTCTCTAATATATTGATTAGTTGCTCGTCCATCTCTTCTTTGACCGTATCAAAGCGCTTTCTCCTAGCAGCTTTAATTCTTTCTTGTTTTTCATCGGTTAGTGTGTTACGTGTGAAAGTCGAACGGTCTGAAAAGTCAATCTGCAAATGGTTTTTTAGGTATTGACAGCCTAAAGCAAGCTAAAAGTGTGCCGGAGGTTTAGTGCCTGGGAAAAGAGGAAGCTTATGACTTACGTATAGAAGGAAATTACCCTACCTGTTTGTATGTATCTCCAAATTTTAGATTCCAGTTTTTGATGTGATCAAGCGTCAATTCGCGTAGCTTATGCGCTGACTCCTTGGGTGGTGGCAGATCCTTCCCATGAATGCCAATTGTGTACTGAAGAAAGATAGGAAACTCTTCGGATAACAGTAGACGGAAGTGATGCGAGCGGCTAAACAAAGTTTCAATTAATTGCACACAACTATATCTTATCTATTTACCAAACGGAGTAAGTAAGTTTAGCCAACAACACAAACAAGCTGAGATTTAGTACCTGCGCGTGTCTTTTCTTGAGCTGAGTCATCAACAGTTGATATGCACTCTCGACATTGCTATTTGATCTTTTGCAAATTTTTTTAAATTCCTTTATTTCGCGTTTGAAGAAGTATTGCAAGTGTCAATACTCTCTGTTCTTACAAAGAGATATCATAGAAAAATGTACCTTTAATTTCACTTCGTTGATCCGTAATTCCCCTGTGGTAGTGATGGAGTTAATTAAATGGCTTAAGGCGTTGCGCGCTTCTAAATCCATTCCGATAATCTCCACAAATTACAAAGAATAAGTTGCAACCAAGTCCAACCTCATCTGATATATCCTACATGAAACTATTCTCAATTGGCTCATCTCTCTAGGTGGCGCAGCCTGGAGATCAAACCTATGAAATGCACGATTCTATTTGGGACTGTAAATTGGATTGCCTGAAAACACAACTGTCCAGCGCTCCAAATATATAATTGGCTCATTGCAGAAGAATATTCTACAAGTGGAAGGATTCTAAAGTGTTACCAACATGCCTTATATATTACTGTGGCAGCTGACGAGATGCAACGCAACGGCTTTGCCAGTGTATCCGACTCTTCCTAGCTAAAGACCAAAGCGAATATGACGATACTGAAGGAGGAAATAGTCTTCGGGTTGCTGAAGCCAACCACTGCAAGCAACATCGTTCAGCAATGCAAGTCGCTGATTATCGAAAGTTTCTTCAACCATGGTTCCCTTGAGTGTGAGCTGCAGAAAATCTACCCCAAAGAACAAGTTTATAAGTTTATCTCTGAATACGTGAGCAACCTAGCGGAGGCAAGTATTCCCCATGAGATATCCGTTTACGCCTTCGAGAAGCATACAGAGCAGGTGGTTGGTGTTTTTCTCAACGGGAATTGTATACTGGAACAGTTCGATCTTGAGGCTGCCCAGGATCCTATACTACAGTTTCTGGAGCAACTAGACAATGTCTACTTCCAACATCGACAAAATGAAGGCCAATATTTCCACGGAGTTATGGTGGGCGTTCATCCGAATTTTTCTCGACGTGGGATATTCAAAAACCTCTGCTTGTTATCCTTTCAAGTCGCTCGCAGAAAGAACTTTAAATTCTTCATTGCCGAATGCTCAAGCCCATACACCTACAGCACGCTAAGGAAGTTCGGGGCTACCGTCGAGGCTAGTTGCAAATACGCCGAATTCAAATACAATGGAACAGCACCTTTCCAAGGTTTGCAAGGTGAATGCTGTCTTGTACAGCTGAGCCATGAGCAATTACAAGAGGCCTTGAACCAGAATCAACCTCCACCCATTGATCTATAGAGACATCTCTTCATCCATATACATTTCTGCCAAGCAACGATTTGCCAGTTTCATACAATGAGCATCGGTGGTGACTTCACCTCCAAAATAAAATTCATACATCAACCGTGAGCGATACACGTTCATTCTATATGATTGATTCAGCACTTAGGTGTTCACTTGCTTATTATTACGTGGTTTATTAATCGAGCGATGTGCCAAGACCCACATCCAGTTGGGCATCTTGGTGTGTTGCAACAAAATCACGAATTCTGCGGTGGGAAGAAAATATACGGGGGAACTGCAATTATCGCCAGCGATTGGGTAGACTACTAAAATACCCAACTCAAAACAAGTTTGAAAAGAATTCCTCGACATCAAGTCGTATGGGAATTGGAAAGAACGAAGCGGCATCGCATCAAGCTGAAGGGTATGGGCTTGCCCTGTCTAAATCTGCCGGAAAAAGCAAAATAGCTCTAAGTGAGGTTTTCTTGTAGATGGTTCCTATACCATTGGGTCCGGCGGGGGTATTGATTAGCGAGTAACTGGGGATCCCTTCATTGTTGGAGTCAAAGATGCGGATAGGACTAAGCTTGGTAGGACTGTCAAGACTTGTGTCAGAGTCTTCGGTGGAGGAGCTTTGCTTAGTACTGGGCCGGCCTCGCTTTTTTCTCGCCGCATCAATGCACGAAGCGGCTTTACCGTTACGGATGCAGCGGAGGCATGGTCGGTTGGTGTCGCACGCGACGTGGGAAAATTTACAGTTAATACATGCCTTCTGCACATACACTTTTTTGATGTTGCCTGAACTAGATGTGGACATGGGATACGATGCTTCCACTGGAGCAACCGGATCCAGTGGTGGGCTATGGGATGAGTATTTCTTCGATCTACGAGCAACTCTGGTTGTGGGCCTTCTAGGGTTTTCATGATCAGGGATGGGATGGAATGGGTATGGTGCGGGTTCGGGCGAGCTTGAAAGCTAAAGAGCCCAGTTTAGTTGGATGTGGTGCCCACCTGGGATTGCGTATGTGGCTTACCGTAGGTCTTCTTGAGGGAGATGGGAGATCGGAAGCTAACGAGCTTTCCGAAGGTCTCTGTTCGGTTGAATTGTGCTGGTTCCCTTCCTTCAAAGCGTTCAACGAAAGAAGCATGGAGATAGGTGTGGGCTCGGCAAATCTTGGTTTCTTGCTAACAATGAATGAATGCATGTCACTCCCATCCAGCTGCATATTGCTATGCGTAAGTTCAGCCAGCTGAACACTATTCATGAACATGGATGAACCACCCACGCCAGCCAAACCCATTGAAGATGAAGCGTCACTAGAATGTAGAGAATCCATACAGGCTATTATAAAGGAAAGTTTTCAGAGGATCAACCAAAGTATACGGAGTGTCTGAGCAGAATCACTGGTTATATACCTACTTCAGCCGTTAGAAAGGGCTTGAGGTCATCCAAACCACTTGCAGAAGGCTATATTTACACAAAGGATTTGATTGGGCTTGGCAGGCCCTCAACAGCAGTACAGTAACTGTCAGGCTCTGTAGATGATGTTGGCTCTATAAAAATCTGCTTGCTGGATAAAATAATAACCACCAGTGTGCAGTTAGATCACCAAGTTGCAAAGAGCAAATGATATAATCGATGCCAACTCGGCTGAGCAAGTGCATTGGGTTGACAGGAGAGGCTGGTATAATCCATATATTTTTTCAATCACGACAGTCTCCAAGCTTCTAGACAGACCAATGATATAGCTGTGCCCCCCCCTAACAATTAGCGTGGGCTATACACATAAGCTTATTCTTGGGTGTTGGAGCTGCAGCAGCTACTCGTGGAGCATGTATAGCCCATCTCTACCCCGCAAGCAGTCCTGATATTGATTTGTTACATCAGCACAGCGCATCTGGTGCCAATAATACTGCCAAGTGCGGAAGGCCTTGACCAATGACTGTTTCCTAAAGGCAGCTGGAGAATATCTATAGATAAACTATTGACATGGTAACGACTAATAATACTTCAATGAATATATAGAAATCGCCAATTTCAATCCAGATCAACTTACACCGGGAAGTTAGAGGGATTGAACCATTGGTATACACGACAAGATCGCAATTTTAGATTACTCCATACACGCCAGCAGTGAATCGTTTGGCTAGGTTGATGGGACAAGAGACACAGATTTGAAACATTGTCAGCGTGATCTCTCGATTTCAATTCTGCATTGTACCCCAACCCCACAGAGGCAATTTGGTACCGCGTCAGCAACGAGAAATGCTCTGATCTCTAGTGGCTATAATTGTCGCCATTCCGGGCAAATCACCACCAGGCTCCGTGCGCACGGTTTAACCCACAGCTATGTATGGATTAGGACGGGCTTGATTATATAATCCGATTGAACAAGTGGTTCTGTGTCTCACGTAGCTGCTGTCTCTATTGTGTGCGCGGAGGTTGGTACAGACACTACAGGGATTGTAGATCGGCTCTATCTGTCAAAATCAGATGCTTCCGTTCCAAACAACTAGTAAAAATAGGATTGGGAGGTCTATCTGGGAGGGAAGTGTTCAACACAGTAAAAGTTGCACATGCCATTGTTTCTGGGCCATGCACAATGGGGTTTCGGTGCATGTTCTACTACACGAGACTATACTAGCAAAAATAGGAAGGTCCTTGAGCGACCATTGATCAAAAAATCCTTCGATGTAAGACAGCCCTTTTAATAAGGAATTCTCAGATCAAATCTTATGGAGGAAGATTCAGCAAAGATCTCTGTGAAACTCGCACACACCTGGTGCTTCCTCAACGACAAGCTAGAATCTAACAACTCATGGGATACGCTAGTCCTAGTAAACCCAGTTCTATAGGTGGGAGTGGGTGTGCAAAACAAACTTCAGAAAATAAAGGAGCATACAAAAAGGCGCATACCAATAATGTAAAATGAACCGAAACAAACTCCAGGGACCAGCAGCATCATAGCACATGAAAATGATCAACATCCATTATTCAACCAGCACAGCAACTTGGCAAACTCGGGGACACAGATTGTTGGCAACACATTATCGAGTGGTTCGCTTGATATGCTCGTACCAGTGGTGTCCAGGCTCACTACTTTCACTACTTGAGGCCCGCTCGAGACCTGCTCTTCGGCTGGTATCTTGAGGAACGTTTGGCCGGAAACTAGTGATGATATAATCCAACATCTTCTCGCGAACGTAGCACGTTAGTTCGTGCTGCGTGTCGATATTGACTGAACTCACATAGCACGACACTTGCATACAGAATTCTGTGGAGTCAGTAACCTGGAATGGATAAGCGTTTCAGTGGTCGCCAAATTTGAAAGCCTCCAAAGGCCTTACCTGCAACATTGCCTTTCGCTTGTCCCAAAACGGACATGAGGCAACAATCTTTTGCAGTTGAGTGCGAAGATTCGTTATAGGGATGCCGTAATCCACCACCAATTTCACCTCACCAATCTTGTGATTGCACCCTTTTGTCCAATTCTGAAATGGCTTTTTGGTAAACCTGGACAACGGAACCATGTACCGGCTGTCATCAGGCGCTTTCAATACAGCATGAAACATATGAATTTCCTCTATGTTGGTTTAGGAGTGAGTGCTGGTGCAAAAATAGCATGCAGGTGTGCAACTTACCAACTTTTCCGTGATAGTCATCCACTGTAACCTGATCAAACAACGAAATCGGCTCTGTGATGGTGACTTGCAGGCTGGTCAGAAGGTCTTCAATCAATGGCCGAAGCGCGATCCCTACCACTAGGCTCAGAACTCCAACACCAACCAGCATGCTAATGCCCATCTGCCGTACGTCCGGAAAGGTCAGCAGGATAGCGGCGATCGCAATGAACACAATAAACGCTATCAAAAAGCGACGCAAGATTGTAGCATAAAGTTTGCCTTTCTCCGTGCTCTGGTCATTCTCTTTCTTCTCTCCGTATCTAGCAATGATCCTTGTACTGGCTCGAGCCACATTGATTAATACCCAGGTGACATCAACAATCAAGAGTATCGCCAGCACATGTCTAATGATACGGAACACATTCTCTGGCAGCTCATCTAGCAAAGGCAGGGCTATATTTATAGCAATCAATAAGCACCCCAGCAATGACGGGTATAGACTACAAGGAGGTGGTTACATCTGAGGTTAACACAATGTTTATACTAAAGCGGTAACTTACCAGTAGGAGACAAACTCCATGTCAACTGGTCGTTCAGTTCGCTTGGATACTCTTCGTAGTAACAGATGAATATAAAGATACAATGGAATGGCTAAGATGCCAACCGATACTATGACTACTAGCCCTATCCACGGTTGCATAATGTCTTCAAATATCTCAGGATACGCGAGGGAAAGACGACTTGAATATCTGCAAGGAAGTGGGGTGAAGGGCTACTTCCCCATGGGAAGCTCTGTGACTTATTTATAGCGCGATTTTGGCAGCACGTTCTCGCTTTGATTCCTTTCTGACTAGGGGGTGTGACTACAAATACCACGAAGGCCCTGCATTCTCAGTTTTCTTGATATGCCGTATGCTCTTAGAAGGTCGTGAAGCAAAGAGGCACAGTATTAATGTGAAACTTGACCCTCTGTACATTGCACTCCTGGGCAAACCGGCTCGATTTGGATGCAAATATATCCATTTTGTTTTCTTGAAGTGAGAAAATGGATTCAACCCAAGATTTGACTTGCTTTTAGTCCACAGCACCATCCATCACACGCCAAGCCAGCGGCTATTCCCCGGAAACTCCAACAGTCCTAGCTCCAAGTCTAACAATCGCCTAGATGAGAACCATACCCAGGTTAGCTTGGATTACAAGACATTGGAGCCCCCTGATTCACACACACTCCACCCCCAACCTCCATAGGGAGTCGACATGGAGGTATCACACTTGAAACCATCACCAATCTCATCATTCAACTCAAATTGGCCTTACACGCTGGGATTGTGAGCGCGAGGAGCTCAACTCGCCATTACCACTTGACACAAGTAACCCACGAAAGCCTGATTTCATCAACGATGCTACAGTGATCGTCTGACAGACAGCACAATACGATGAGAATCCCAAACTCGGCGATATAGCCTCGGCGCCGAGAGTGCGTCTATGCCATTTCACCACACCGTTTGCAGGTCAAAACTAGTAATCCACTTCACAGCAGATTTCGTTTGACTGCTGATCTACGAGACGAAAGCACACGGAAAATCCTTGTGTTACACTGCCAACAGCGATATCTAAACAAAAAACGAACCACCGCTTCCACCATGATGGAGAGTTTCACCACACATACTGGCATGTATCGAACAGAATCAGATTTTTATGCTCCACTCATACCGAATCAGTATATTTCAGATTAGATTATCTTGCGAGGCCATTCGAAATGGTGATTCGGATAATGTGACTCAACTCCAAAAAGTAATAAAACCGTGTATTCGAACATGAATTACCCAGATAGCTATATTGGTCAACTTGATTTGCTTATCTATATCTTTGCGCAGTTGAGTCCACTATCTAGGTTAGCATGCTTGAGAAACTACTCGTTTATCCGTTGGTGATAGCTGGAGGAATTTGCCTGGGGCTGCAAGCAGGTGAATAAGCGTGTTGCTCGGCCTCAAGCAGTGGAAAAGCTGACCTTCTTTGGTATTCTGTAGGCGTGAATGCAACACTTGGTGGGCATATTGGGAGATCGCTATCGGCAACAATCTCCTTTACGGAGAGCTTTATTCTGATGTCAGTGTACTTCATGATCGACACAAGGTTTGGAACACGCTTCGACTTTTCAAATCTAAAAAGTAAGTACTTCGGGAAGCGCACTTAATACCCAAGCCCTTACATATTTGTTGCTTCTAGAGGTTCCATGGTGGGGCTGGATAGGGGGCATTCTAGGCGCTTTCTTTGTCTTCCTCAATATTCTTATCACGCCAAAACTTGGAGCCGGTACTGTTCTTGGCATTGTTGTCAGTGCACAAGCAATTACCTCGGTGGTCATAGATCATTTTGGGCTGTTGGGAGTACCCAAGCGAAAAGCCACCATTGTGCGCCTATGCGGGTGTGTAGGGCTGGTTGGTAGCGTAGCCGTTATTACAAAGTTTTAGTCAATAGCCAGACCTCCAAAGGTCATCCTTAATCGTCATACACTATGAAATAAATCCGAATTTTGACTCCTAAGTTGCCAACATGATTCTCATGTTACCCCAGCTTAGTCCTGTATCTCATCCGTGACTAACCCATCAAACCTGATTCAAAACCAAAATCATGACAAGGTTAGGGTTGCCTGTGTAAACGTATGAAGGTGTATGACAAATGAAATTTGGGTGGGAACAAAACTGATACCTGGTTTTTAGCTCTCTACCATGCTTAAATTAATTCGCCCTACGCGCATTTGTTCGAAGAAACGTCATGGCCAATTTTTTGGGGACTACTCTTAGTGACCGTTTTTCGTTTTGATGGGAATTTAAGTGTGTTGGGTCTGTCGAGATAATGGTTAAGGTATATCTTGATATTCACCGATGAGACGTACGTTTGTCGTTGGAGTAGGGTTAACAAAGTGAGCCTGCACACTTCCTGACTTGCGCCCACCCATGACTCCACTAAATCTGCGGTTTATTGTCTAGGTTCGAGCGCCCTCTAACCACCAAAAAAGAATACTTTGGTTGTTTCCTTTCATACGCTTCAATATCTTCGTTCATATACTTACTTCTTGGACACATTTGGGGGAATTATAGAACTGGGCAAGGAGGCTGGTCAGAAGGCTCTAGCAGACGCTGGAATAAAATATGAGCTGGTGGAAGCCGCGGTTTGCAGCTATTGTTACGGTGAACCTACTTGTGGTAAACCGACACCATCTTGAATCTGTACAGGCTTTTGTATATTGGCTAATGTGGGGGTTCAGGACAACGTACGGTTTACGAGCTGGGCTTGACGGGAATTCCAATATTCAACGTGAACAACAATTGTAGCTCCGGTTCTTCTGCTTTGATGCTGGCTAGGGATCTGATACGAGGCGGGTATCAGTGTACTTTGGCTATTGGCTTTGAGAAGATGGAGGTATTTGGAAGATGTTTGTGTTGTTGATAAAGGGGTATTGCTGATCCTGTGCGGTTTCCGATTTGTAGCGTGGTCTAACGATCAAATACAGCGACCGCGAATCTCCAGTGCAACGACATTTCGATACCGTTTTGAGGCTGGGTGGGACCAATGCTCCTATATCCGAGCATATGAATAGCATGACCACAGGGGTGATAAATATGTTTAGTGGGGCAGCGACTGAGCACTCTAGGCGCTACGGAACTACCTTTGATCAAGTCGCAATGATCAGTTACAAAAACCATAAGCAGTCTATCAATAATCCCCATGCAATGATTCAAGGCGAAATCCCCTTGGATGTAATCAAAAACAAGAGGAGATTGCTGGCGGATTTCATTACTTCTCCCATGGCTGCGCCTACTGCTGATGGCTCGGCTGCGGTTCTGGTCT
This sequence comes from Basidiobolus meristosporus CBS 931.73, assembly GCA_002104905.1. Taxonomy (NCBI): domain Eukaryota; kingdom Fungi; phylum Basidiobolomycota; class Basidiobolomycetes; order Basidiobolales; family Basidiobolaceae; genus Basidiobolus; species Basidiobolus meristosporus. The sequence goes on along the minus strand of MCFE01000061.1, from coordinate 121,541 downwards.
GCTCTGAAGAGTTTGTGAGAGCTCACAATTTGCAGTCCACGGCTGTAGAGATACTGGCTCAACATATGTCAACAGATACATCTGATTCATTCGGTACTGATTTAGCTAACCTTTGTGGCTACTCCATGGCGCAAAGGGCCGCTCAGGCATGCTACGATGAGTCCGGGTATTCCGTAAATGATATTGATGTGATTGAGCTTCACGATTGCTTTTCTTCTACAGAGTTGCTCCTATACGAGGCGTTGGGTCTGTGTAAACCAGGTGAGGCTGGGAAGCTAGTGGACGAGATGGTGTGGAAGACAAACGAGCATGGTGGTGCTTATGCTTTGCTAGGAAAGCGGTGGGTAGTAAATCCGTCGGGCGGATTGGAATCTAAAGGGCATCCAATAGGAGCTACAGGGCTGGCGCAATGTGCCGAGTTGTGTTGGCAATTGCGAAACGCAGCGGGGAAAAGGCAGGTGCCAGGTGCTTTTACAGCATTGCAACATAATTTCGGCCTTGGGTCGGCATGCGTTGTAACCATCTATAAAAGGTTATTGGACTTGCAGCCATTGCCACCATTTCCTTACATCTCTAAATTGTGATTGTGTTTTGTTGCTGCCGCCATTGAACACAACTGACAATAAACCTGGATTATCCATCAATCCATACTCTACCAGAGTGATCCAGTCTACAAATTCCGTACCAAATATGCGCCATCTAGTAAGTATCCAGCATGGCATATAACTGAGATATCCCAAGCTGCTCTTTACAATGTATTTTATTAGCAACTTGACTCTCTATACCACCACGTTCCCCTGTGCCTATTTTGTATGTGGGATATAACCGCTTCACAGTAACATTCAAGCACCGCTCCTTGCAAAGCAGGAGAGCTCGAAAGAGTAATAGGATAGCAAACTCTCCAAGTCACCTATCAACGAAGTCCAAATATGGTGTTTCTGGACAATATTGATCAACTAGACAGTGAGCCGCGGATTTCCTAGCATAAATAAATATAGGTTCTCATCATTGACATCCTCATCAAGCATTATCGCCAATCGGTCAAAATCTTTCTGATGGCCATGCTCGCGTAAGCACAGATCAATAAAAGCTTGGATCTCAGGAATGGGTGATATGTTGTATGTGTGCTGAAATGTCTCGACCTCCTCGATCATTTCCGAGGCGTCAAATTCCGGCTTTCCTTCATAATCTTGTAGTAGCAATTCTACACAAATGACGTTCGAATTCAGTATGACTCCCACCAACATAGACAAAGGTAGATTCACCTAGGAACGGGACAGTAGCAATGATTTGTTCTTGGGACAACCGTTTAAGCTTCTCTCTATACTCCCTGAAGTTGTTGTTGGGGTCCATGAAGCGATAGAGATGCTCTAGTGTAGCTTTAGCCTTTGGATTGACAAACTGATATCGGGCATAGTCAGAGCACCATCGTAGCATTCTCTGGTATCAACTACTCGTTACCTGCCAGGTTTGCTTAAGATTTTGGACTTGCTTCAATGACAGGCAATTCAATATGGCCATGGTGGTATTGAAATTGAAGAGAAGGTGGCATCGCTATGCGGTGTAAGCAAGGTGAATATAAGGCGTGGCTCGGGAACTTGATAAGCTTCTTACATTAGCTATATTGATGATATGCTCAATCAGGGCTATCCTCCGAATGGTGTCTTTCTCCAAGAGAATAGCTCTGGCGAACCAGTTGGTGATCTAGCGAAAAGACCGACGTTTAGTGCGTGGATACCAGCTCTATCGCGGACAGTCAACTACCTGGCGATGTACTCGAAGGCACATCTTTATGTTCGAGGCCATCCACTCTTCCTTTTGGCACCATGCTTTGTAGATACATTCAATTGGCGTAATGCGGTTGAAGAGAAACGAATCCAGGATTGTTAGCTGGCATGCCATCTCCATTCCATCTATCTCAAGAAATTTTATCTTGCTAATCACTTTGGATGAAACAGGAGTGTTCTTCCTCTTTGAACCTGGACGAGTCATGAGTCTGCTGCCCGCTTAATACCTAACTAGCGTAAGATATGCTAACGACTACGATGCAAAGGATACGCCGCGATCCAACTCGAAGGAAGGGGATTGATCGAGGACTTGATCGGTTATACTAGTGGGCTGGTACGCGAAGTCGAGATTAAATATGAGCTCTGGAGAAATATGGTCACCGGCTCCCCTGAAACAGGATCCAGAGCGGACGGCTGACAAAAGGCGGAGTACAATGAAGCAGTCCAGCATGCAAGTGATAAACTAGTAGATCATAGATATATAAACATGATTTGCAATTGTCAAATAACCGGCGAATTCAGCCGCATTGATTCTACGATGTGAATACTCTGGAATTGATACATGCGCCATCACGAAATCAGCATGATCACGAAAGTCACGAACTGAAACTGCACGCTCAATGCGGTGTATCTCCATGTAGGCCTACACCAGAGGATAAAAGGTCTGTTGCAACACTTGACTACGCCATCATTTATATCCAAAGTTCCGAGCAATGGTCGTTCAGGCGGTGCAAGGCAGAGCAACGCAGGAAACCACCGAGGAAAATAATGGCTTAAATGGAGGTTCAAGGAGTGCTTTTATTTTGTGAGTAGATCTCAGGCGAGCATGATTGTAGCGAAACTTGGTTTTGTGTTCCTTGCTAAATAGAGAATTATATATCCGTGAAGCGCAAAGATGCATTCGTCGGGGGAAATCTCCATGATTCCCGGGATTCAGTGACTTGAGGCGGTGCTAGGCAAAAGTACACTGGAGTCATCTCGAATTAGAAGTCTCGAAAATTCCCATTCTTCTGAAGCTTCTTGCTTGGTAGAACAGCTGCCACCTCGTGGCACCAGATGCCAAGGACTCCACAGTTTGCCTGACTTCCATGAGGGGAGCCATCTTCTCCGACTGAGGTGTTATGCGATGATGATTATGAAAGGATGGCAATATCATCTGTTAGTGTAAGAGCCAGAAATAGCTAAATAACTATCTGTGGGGTTTAAACACGGTCAGATGTGTAAGCATGATGGCAAGTGAGAACCGTGAGATTCCTAAGATACTGCTACGCTGAAAAATCCAAATAATGATCTGGATCAGTTGACAATTCCTAGATGTGGCTTGTACTTGGGATGGTCAGATAATTGAATGCGTTCTAGTGGGGCTGAGTGATGACCTAATACTGCAATAGCACGTCTGGCAATTTCCCAACCGGTTTCCAAGTGATTCAGTGTAATGGCAAAATGTGGGCAGCCAAAACAATACGACCACTGTGCAGCCTTTGGCTCCCTATTATTGAAAGGCAGATACCGGCCGGGGTTACCAATTATATTGAATTGAGGCAAGTGAAGATCAATGTTTGTAATATACCAAGCACATGTAACCTCATGGTCATTTGGTCGTCAGCCAAGCGTCTATGTATAGAACATTGGTTCATTTGCGCACTGCTCAATGCCGCCCTTACACTACAGTATGGTCTGCTAAACGAAATCCCAACTTCCGTACTGGCACCAATGGTCTCTCTTTACCGTGGTCTACACATGCCGGATGCAAATAAGACTTCTTTCATAAACTTGACGTGTCAGTGCGTTCCTATACGGCCTCGGGCTACATGTACCTGCTAAGATTGCCAGGTAAACTGATGCGATACAATCACCAACATTACATAACTATCCCCGTATAGACTAGTCATAGCATACATATATATAAGCCACACCATGGGAATTTTGTTTGAATCTTCTACAAATGTCTTATCTGCAATGAGGCTGTATTGCTGATAAGGAGCAGTGTGTAAGGGATATGATGCGAGGATAGCAGAAAAATACTCATCCAATATTAACCATAAATTCTTCAGCATATGGAGCTTGGATAGAAAAAACGAGGATACGGTTTAACCAACTGAATCTTAAAGGTACACTTTACGGTCAAGAGCACCCAGAATTCCAGTGCCCTCTTGATTTATATCGTCAACCATACTCATATACACCAAACGGTATTCACTTCATTTCTACTACATTGGACGCACCAAAGTATATGCACTACAGACTTTGTCACGTAATTTATCTACACAGATCAGCTCCAGAGATGGACTTGTACCATTTCGATGTATCTAAGCATATCATATGAGCTTATGAACTGGTGATGGGGTATCACTCATGAGAATAAATCTATTGGTTTGTTTGTCTTCGTCTTCTATGCGCTATTTGCTCTGTGGCTCTCAGGGCCTTTTGAGGGAATATCAAAGCTGGTCGTATCCATATGTTCCTCGCAAGCTTGCAAAAGAGATCAACAAAGTTAGAGCAGAGCACCATCCAAGGCTCGTCAGGTTCATCGCTAAATGGATGTATCAGTTTGACACAAAGGTGTACGATATGTACCCTTGGGGATGTGTTTTGATCCATATCATGAACCTGCTGCTGCTAGCCGCTGCCCTGAGACGCTAACCATATGCTGGTTTACTTGACGTTTACAAATCCCGCCCATCAACAACCGATAAACTCTTGGGATCTGGAAATCACTTGCGTGGGAGATGTTTCGTTTTCCCATGTATGAATATGGCAGTTTGGTCAACAATGCTCTGCGCAACACCAAAGCCTGCCTTGTCCGACTATACTGTTGACTTCCAAATCTCGAAAGGTTGATTTCCACTGGCGAGTGTGTAACCTTCCACTCCATTTATTCATATCAGTAGACTCAAGTAGTAATCGAATCTACACCAATAACCACTCTGATCACGACGTACAGGGCTTGTTCTTTACTATATTGCATATATATGATTTAGCCTAGTGCTCTCAAGGCAGAAGTGTTGTTATCCGGATGACGTATGTAGAACCTCAACTAATCCAGTCACTTGCCTGGTTTACATTCCCTTCTTACAAATATCACAAGCATTGCAATTTGTGTTGTGCTTGATGAAGATTAACTAAACAAGTCGGCATCTTTTTCGAAAGTAGATTTCGGAGTGAAGCAGTTCGTGTGGGAAAAGTGCACCGATTGTATACAGCTATTTGCAATGGACCACTTCAATATCTTAACGGAGGTCCTGCAAACGTCCCAAAGAAGAGTTCTGTATGTGTCGCTCTATGTTTATGACATAACACGACTCTATACTAAGCACAGTCAAAATAGTGTAAACTACCGAATAGTTTGAGTCTTCTTAGAACATGCCGGAAAGCCCACTTTGGCTGGTTAAGAGTTCAAAAACGAGTGCTGGGAAAGCAAAATTACCCCTATTTGATGTCTTGGCTAAACGACCAGACAAGGGACTCTGATACTAGTATTAAACAGGAATCAATCCTTAATTCAGTAGTTAATCACTCAAGAAATCTAATCTCAGGTAACTGTCCAACATCAATACATCAAGCGCTCGCCAAGATTACCAGCACTCTGTCCAACTTAGCCGCCTGAATACATCACTGGCCCTGATAATATTGGATTTCAGCAATCATCAAGTCAGATATACTTGTTTACTCGTCAATTCTTGACCATAAAAATTATCGTAGTGTCACGCTATACGGGATTAAAAATCAACTGAATGGTTAGGAACGCCTTGGAAACGTCTGGAATTTGATGGAATTTTCTTGAATGTGACATGAATACGTAGCACCCTCACGCAATCATTGTTTCATAGTATGAACTTGGGTATGATCGAATGAAAGCGGCTAAAGTTTAGCCGAATTGAGCGAATTCTAAACTCTAATTCGTGCCATTACTGACTATATGCTCTAATGATCATGAGGATTAATCGATTTCTTTCCATGAATACGACCACCCCTGCAAAGATCCAAGTTGATTCTTATTCATTAGACAGGGGCGCCTAGACCTCCACAAGCTCGAAGGTCATTCGCACCCGGTGAGTATTAAGCGGGCAAATTCATCCCCTCAAGATTTTTCGTCTTCTGTGTACTTTTTACCCACTTTTGAACACAAAATGGCTCTCAAGAGAATCAACAAGGTTAGTAATTATATATCGGTTTATTAACGTGTTCCCAAATCACCGGACTGCACGCCTGTATATCTGAGTAAACCCTAAACCCGCTTTCCTTCATAGGAATTACAAGATCTTAGCCGTGATCCACCAACCAACTGCTCCGCTGGCCCTGTTGGTGATGATAGTATGTTTTGTCTATCTGTTGCCACTCTGTGTACAGAGCCTAACATAATTTTGCTCTTATTGCTTAGTGTTCCACTGGCAAGCTACTTTGATGGGTCCTTCTGATTCCCCATACAATGGTGGTGTTTTCTTCCTGTCCATCCACTTCCCCGTGGATTATCCTTTCAAGCCTCCTAAGGTACTGCTGTTTTGTATCCTGAGCATGAAATTCCATTTATTAACCCTTCGGAACAGGTCAACTTCACCACTCGTATTTACCACCCCAATATCAACAGCAATGGAAGCATCTGTTTGGATATTTTGAAAGATCAGTGGTCTCCAGCCCTGACCATTTCCAAAGTCTTGCTCAGTATTTCCTCATTGTTGACTGACCCGAACCCTGACGATCCTCTTGTTCCTGAAATCGCTCATCTCTACAAAACTGATCGCTCGAAGTACGAGGCTACTGCCCGTGAATGGACTCGCAAATATGCTATGTAATTTACCACTTTGCAAGTTTACCTAGGTCACCCTCTTCACTCGTCTTTCTTAAACCGCTCCTCCTCATCAATTTGTTCAAATTTATGAATAGATTTTTTTCTAAAGAGTACCTCGCTGTATGAGTGAATCTATTTATTTTCGAAGTGTCTGTGGTCGTGTATCATTATGGAATTTATGTTCAATGAGAAAGATATGTAAAAACGATTTACTGTTCGTATGGGTCAAAGGTGCTCGTGGAGGGCATATGCACTGATGAATGCTACCCAGCCCATCGGGGAGGGAAGCATCTGTTAATATATTGATGTGTATTGGAAAGACAAGTGACCACGTCCTGGTCGCAATAGTGACGTTTGCTGGCAATGTGCTTTTGTTTACATACTAGGGAACTGTGGCGTTGGCAACAATGCGTAACCTTGCTGGTTAGTTTGTTACTATTTATGGCTGATTTTTTCATCTTGATCAGTCGTGTAAAGACTCAGCATCACTCTTGCCAATTTTGCAGCATCAAGAGAAGTAACGAATCCAGAGTAATGATACCATTTAAACGGGTGCTTCTCGGGTGAACACACAAACATTCGAGCTCAGAACCTCAGCGTCAAATATCAAGTAGCTACATACGTTCGCTTGGTCATAGTAATCATCTCAAAGGATGTTGGTGCCAATCGTCCGCGCAGAGATAGTGTCCATCATTTTCACAGGTACTAGTAACTATTTGGCTACGTATTCCCAATTCTACTCTCCTGTTGAGGCATGGCTAGCCCTGCATCATATTCTGTCGATTATGTGAGACGGAGCTTAGTCTACCTCACTCTCGCTTAATCTGTTCTAGAGGCTTTCCCGAGGGCTGTTTGGTTTCCTCGGCACAGACGCGGGTATATATCTGAAGTTCTGAAACACTTTTGGATAATCTGTGAAGTAGGGTCAATTAAAGCCTCCGTTACATATTGGTGAGCTTTTGGTCAAGTTCAATGATAATGCATCCCTGATTTTGTTCGCGCCGCCCTACCTATTTAGGTCGCGATCGTAGTTGCTTTGTGCAGCAGGGTGAGGTTAAAGTTGCTTCGTTTCAAGAACATAAATTATATAAGCTCTCCTTCTAGCGCCACAGGATGCTCTGACACTCAATTCCGTATTCATTCCTCTCATCTTCAGTCATCCACTAGATAGCTTAATACCTACATATCATACCAACAGGATTTTACAATGATGCGAGGATTGGCCATCACCCTTGCCCTTACTTTATTTGGGCTGTTTCCGGGAACACTTTGTCAATTGGCAAGCTCCAGCGTTACAAGTACTAGCCCCTTGGAAACTGCAAAACCATCATGTGGTGCTTTCAATGTGATGGAGCTATGTGTTCGTACAAACACCGAAAAGCAAGGTGGCTGCGTGGCTTTCCCAGATCCCCGTCTTTGCAAGTGTCAGTATCAGCACGCGGTGGTTACCTGCTATGATCTTTGTAAAGGTGATGCAAGCGCCATGGGAAGCCGCTCTCGGGCTGAAGGTGACACCATAGCCTTATGCCAGGGCTACAACTCGTCCCAGATATTTCCTCCTCAACAAGGTAACTCTGCTTCTCTACCCTCTCTTTCCCCCTCTTCTCCGTCAAGAACGACTCCTGGACAAGGTGTCACTACTGGTCTCTCCAACGGATCACTTTGCGCATTACCTAGAGCCACCTTGGTAGCGTTGACAATATTCTTTGTACTTGCTAAAAGCCACTTGGTCTAAGAGTAACGGGAAACCGTGTTGTATCATCCATCTCTTCATAATTGCCTACAAACTATACACTTGATTATTATTGCTGACTTTAATCTTTACATACTATATGATACATCAACTCTGGTATACCTCCTTCATAAAATAGTGATCATATCCCAGATACGATTCCATTGACAATAGTAAACTTGTGGTGATGCAAACAGCGTTCCAGCCTCCCATATAAAGCCCCATTCACGGGCTATATCTGTTTTGGCCAAGAGAAATTGTTCACGGCTAACTTGACTGCAGCTACAGCTCATCAGAGGCTTCAGCAAGGAAGATACAGGTATTTGAAAATAGGATCCTGGGTAATTGCTAGGCTTCTTCAGGTGAGACATAGGTTGTCACATGTATCCTGAGCGGTTGACGGTCCCCTTACAATAGTATATGATACCGGAGCCAACAGGACGAAGCTTGGTTTCTATGGATGTGCGGCATGACAATACTTGGTTACCTCTATTTTCAGAAGACAGCTGGAAACCGCTTGTGTTGCAATTTGGTATGCATGCGTGTATGATATTGCCAGTAACTGTTACTCCCTGATTCAAAGGTATGAATTCCACCGTTAGCATTGCTGGTCGATTGCGCAGTAAGCTCCAAGGCACTTATCACAGGTTAACTTGCATGATGTGGTCAAATTCCGAGCCTGTGGTTCAGTAAGATGGCACCCAACAAACTGTATTGATCACCTATTTATTCCAGGTGCCAATTCCATGATAAGCATATCTGTGCTTAAGAAATGAACCAGGCGCATAAAACTGACCTGTTGTGTGGTCGATTGCGTACTCGCGGTTAAGTCCGTCGCTTGGAAGCGTCACGTATGTGGGCCCAGCCGGAGTTTGTATATTCGCAATGGCCACAGAGAAATGGCACGAAACGAATACACTGTAGATGATTCTAAAATTTAGGCGGTTTATTTTTTTTGAACACGGTTGTGAGCTGGTATTGGAAACCGCAATAAAACCTAGACATAGCATGCGTGCATTTGAGCGTTGGAAGTTACGGCTGAAGGGATTAGGTGGCTTCTAGGAAATTGTCGACTATTTTACATTGAAAGGGGAATTTAAGGGTGCACGATGAAGTGAGAGCTTGGATATAAGGTGAGAATTGCAAAAGGTTGATGTGCTCTGGAGAACTGACTGATCTACGTAGAAAACAAATCAAGCACCAACTAGCTCGCCATCTGGTTGGTTCTATGGTTGGTTAGCCGAAGAAACTCTTCGTACACTACCCAGGTGATGGCAGAGCTCAGAGGTTTTCGCATTAAACGAACGACCAGCCCTTTGAAGAGACCAGTTACATTTTCCTCCTGCAATGAAGAGGCGACAGTTAGTCGAGCTGTGACATGAGTAAAGGCATGATATCCATATTACTTGGAGGATTTTGATGACGGATTGTACAGAATTTCGGTACTCCTCTGGTTGAAGTTGCATTCGGGTTTTTAATACATCGAACGGATGTGTTAGAGTAGTAGCGGTAATCCCGGCAAAGATACCCGAAATGCCATTAATTAGCTGGACAGGGATATTGAAGCTTCTCTTCGAGTCTAATGCTATCAAGTATCATGAATATTGCGGCGTGGCTAAAAGAACGTAGTCAAGAAATCGCTCTTACCATTTAGTGAAGTTTTGAATTGTTCGTATGCTGCCACGTAGATACCGGCTAGTGGAGCATCTCTCATAACTGTAGCCCCATAACCAGCATAAAAGCCTACAGGAGTGCTTCGCCTTTAATATGTTAAATACAATTCATACTCCAAACTTATCATACCTCGCAGCCCGTGGCTTCTCGATGTGGAGACGATAGCCTCTTGAATACTTTTGTATTGGTACATGTCACTCTATGACTCCTGGGTTATCACCAAGAAAACCATCACCCTCCCTCAAACGTCTACATACCTCATATCGGACTTTAATTATAGTTATAGGCATGGCCAGAAACCCCGTAAAGGATCTAGCTGAAGCGCCTGACAGCAAATTGACTGTACTTTTCGAACTCTCTGGTCGCCCCGAGAGCTTTGGTATGGCGTTACTGTAGAACTCGCGCCAGTGATTCAGCATCATGAAATAGAGACCATTGCCAGGAACATTCCTGAGGTAGCAATTGTCTATTATTAAGTAGAAAGACGAAGTGCCGTTTCGAAAACCGGCTCACCTGAATATTGTAGGGGTTGTTCCTCTCCACAGACCGGCGATCCCGTCCTTGATTAGAATCTGCTTCACTGTTCCGAGTATTGTTCTACAACAACCAGGTTGGATTAGCACTGTGGATCATGAGGAGCCACAAGTTGTCGCAAAATACCTATTATTTGATATGCTCGAATCGGTATAAATTTGCTGCTGTTGCTGCATTCTGGTTTTCAGCAAGTCAAGTGGCTGAAGTAGTGCACAGGCAAAAAAGCCTGAAGTAGCACCGGCAAAAAGATGCAAGGAAGAGGAATTTTTTGACATGACGGTGTTAATAGTACTTTCCGGGGAGAATACTATAAGCCTTTGCTCCAAGACTGGTGTAGTAAACCGTAGGATGTAACCATCGATTATAACACGGATCTTATTTATACAAGACAAATAAATCAGCAACGACTATCGACGCAGATCGAACGATCCGAGTTCATCCAAGCAATTGAAACAATCGAAGATTCCCGGAATTGTGGTAGTCATATAGAAACCTTCCACCCTGGAAATTACTTGGAGAACAGTTGATTTAGCCGTGCGAAGTTATCTAGCACTGACCAATGATTGCAAACTGAAGGGGATAGTTTCGTATCGCACGTGTTCTATATATATCCTTAGCAGGGCTTCGTTGATCGGCATTCCGTGCACTCTAGTGTACGGTTAGCCTCGGCTTTGACCCATATTTACTTATCACTTGAGCTTTGATTGAGCATCAAGAAAATTATGTGATGCTTGCTGACGGCTCGATCTAGCAATTTATAGCAAGTTGAAGTGGTATTTTATTGACTGCTGCGGTGAAAACCAGTGTTTCTGTAAGGTCTGCGCTGCTCATACTGGCATTCAGGCGGCCGTTTTCTTGTGTAGAGAGTTGTAGTGTTCTCCAAGGCCAAAAGCATGGAGATGATAGCTTGATCGAGTTAGGGATTGAATGCAGGAAGACAGGATTCAGAATGCATATGCGGTTAAAAGGATACGAAATACGCAGCGGCTCTTTGGCGATTTCCTCCGATATCTTCAATGTAGGAATACCAACTTGATAGACATATATTGGCACTTGGTAAACCTTGGACATCGCGACAATCTTTGAAGGGGGAAAGTCAGTCGGCAAGGATCTAACAACCAACCGCTGGCGAATTACCTCTTGTTGACCGCCCCAGACAGCAGTATTCTTCAAGTCATCGCAATATGTGTTGAACTCATCTACAAGAAGTAAATTGTTTGAACCTGGAATACCCCGTCATGAATGGCTAACCTACCATCAGACATCATGTCACCATTATTGTTCGTCATGAATGGCAGGAAATCGGCCTTGTTGTTGGACAAATATTCTGCTGTCTGCTTACGAAGATCCCCGTAAGAAACCTAATTGGAGCATGAATGAGGTCCAAATACATCATGCAATGCTATCAATTCCATATACCTTGATGTTATAGAGCGAGTTCAATTGATCAGCAACAGCATTGTACAGGCTATCATGAATGGTTGCATTGATGAGTGCGATCCGAGATTGTGAGTCGAAATATGCAGTGCTTACCAGTGCCCATCAGCGGTAACCTAAAGAGTAAAATTAACGCTAGGCCCATGTTAACATATGGTGACGAATCGTACCTCCTTCATACTAAAGCCAATAGTTTGCAAGAGCTCATCGAATGCTATCTTTTCTCGCTCTTGAACATTATCCATAGTTGCTGCTTCTTCCTCAGCTTCTTGTTGCATCTGCAAAATTTTTGCAGCTTTACGATCCTTTAAAAGCGATTAGCCGTCCTTGTCTTGTCGATCATATAACTGGGGTGACCTACTTTGCGGGCTTTGCTTCTATTTTTCTTGCCCTTACCCTCAACTGTGGGTGTATTTTCCACATTTCCAGCATCCTCAATTGTAAGATTTTCAGTCATTTTCTGAATCCCATTGTCTCCCTAGAACAGTAGAAGTGCACAATTAGCTACAGATAGGAGGCTTTGTGATACAATGGAGCATTCACCTCGGGTATTTCTTCCGCTCTATCTTCTGCACCATTGTCCCCCCTAACCATGAAATCCTTCAACTCTTGCTCGTGTCGTTGCTGAACCTCTTGCTCTAATTGCGCCATTTCAACTTGCACCTCTTTCTTCTTCTTCTTGTCGCCTTTGGTAGCAGTTTTCTTTAGGGCAGTAAGCTTGTTTTGAAGCTCTTTGTTTTCCTTCTTATGTCTGCTTTGTATCTCTTCTAGAGTTTCGGAAACCATTTTCAAGAGAGTGGACAAGAGGTTCGATGGTAGCTAAGTTACATACGCAACAAGGACTCTGTAATAAACCAAATTTTAATGATCGATCTTTGATTTGATCAATTGGTAGTGTAGTAATGATACTAAAATCAAGTGTAAATCGTGATTTACCTGGTACTACTGATTCTGAGCCAAACAAAAATATTCAAGCTTTGTTTTGTGCATCCGAAGCGATAGTTGTTGAAGGTGTTCGCTGACCGTGTCATGAAATACATCTGCCTCACACAAAGACCGGTTTCCTAAGTTATTCTTTTGCCACATGCCATTCACTAGACTTTATGAGTATTATGCCATGCATAATTGAGATGAAGAGCTCCTAGTACTCAGGAGGTACTCGGAGCCTACATCCTTTTTTAACATCTGATTGATGTACAGATATAAAATTCGTTCAGGCTGGCAAAGGCGTAGAATACTCTACAGTAGTTGGAAGGCTACTCACATAGGATCCAAAGCTACTCGTGCATGAATACACCAAACGGCTAACTAATCATCCAACCCAACAAGATAGATGAGCTAATGGCAAGACGGATTCATCGAAACTATTACGAGTGCAATTGGCGCTCTCTTCGTCAGCACCTCGAACCACTCTTTGGATTGGGGCTGCTTTACACACATCCCTTGGCTGCTGTCCACCAACGGAAAACTAATGAAGCAAAACCACCACACTAAGGGTCTAGCCTAATGCTGAGCGCACCAAGTGTCACTCGGCCACGCCATCATCCGTTCCAAATATTCCGTTGGACAACTGACCCTGACAATGATCGGTCACTTTCACCGCCTTAAGTCAGGATGAGTCCAATTACACCATATTATTTAAACTTGAGTTAACTACTGATTAGTCCAGCTACCTTACTGGGGCCAGCCTCTTGACCATAGGTGGATTTAGAATCCGGGAACACAGGATAACCATCAGGTGGCTCCTAGATACCACGAGTCTTTGTCTTACCATCATGTGGTGGTTTACTACTATTGCTTGCCTTGTTTCATCAGGACATCCCAATATTCCGGAAGACGAGGGCACAGGGAAACGGAAGTTACCAAACCTTATTATGGGTTAAACTCCAGGCTGAAACACCGGGTTTTCTATGAAACCGTGTATCTTGTTTAACCGAGAGCACAGCAACTTGTAATGGCTTCGTGGGTAAACTGAGTTACGCTTGATTGGAGCGATTGCAGCTAACCCAGCTTTTATCCGCTGCAGCTCGGATTCGACTTTGCTGATAATATGCTGAGGATCTAACCAATTGACAGAAATCAAATCTCGGTGGCTCCATTCAGTCATGGAGAATTGTAAGATTGCATACATTTTACCTCAACACTATAGAAAGGGAGATGGGCTACAAGTATTGTGCACCTGGTACCGATCATGATCTGCGTCATATACAACGATGTAATTGGTGTAACGTTTTTCCCAGAATGGAAAGATATTGGCTCCAGCGAGAACTGGGTTTGTGGCTCTTTCGAAACCGCTACTCTAAACTCAAGGAGATTGGCTCGGTGTGCAATTCAAGTAAGATATACCGCACGACAAATAGTGACCTCAGCCAGCGCAGCGATTCGTTAACAATATCGCTTGTGTAGCAGAGAACATGAGCTCTACACACAGCTGTTCCTTTGGCTAGGCACGGTTCAGGCCGGGTGTATAAGAGTATGATTTATTACCCACACGTTTGAAGGATAGAGGTGGTATGCCCCTGATTACAGAATCATGCCGAGAAATAGATCTAGTGCCTCTCTTTGAATGCTCCGATTATTCTAGAGCGCCAATGCTGAAAAGTTGGGTCGACAATTTAACAAATATCAGAAGCTAAAGTCTACACCTTGCGCATTGTGCAATCACCAGATGACCTAGCACTAGTGCTAATCGCTTATCGCATATTCATTCCAAAATACCATATTCTGACAGGTGCTCAGTAATGTCTTGTGCATCAACGATCAGACAGGGTCTGCATCGGATCATCTTACGAAATTGTGGAACCATAACGTATTTAATGTGGAAGCAATAGTAAGGGCGAATTAAGAATTACAGCTTATGTGGTCCATATATAGGGAATCCTGGAATATTCTGATAAAGTAGAGCTGTTCTGATATCGCAGATCGAAGTTTCTTAATTCTGGAGGATGCTTCGAGAGGATCATAATATTTGAATCGAGTTTATTCCAGAGTATTCGTGATCATGACATATTCAGTTAACGATAAACTTCAACATCGTATATATTTATACTATCAGCAAGGAATTTTGGATTTACCAAATTTGTCTCACTTCACACTTGATCCATTCTGGTTCTCGGGCAGTGATTCGTTATCCGAACTGACTATTTATTCCTTTTTAACCATCTTACGCTTCGTTGGGGACGTCAAAGGTGAAGCCTACCAATCCTTGATCATCCTAGTTTTAACCAATGGGCGTAGATCAAGTTGCTCGAAGTTATATAAATTGCAGGTGGAGCTCCAAAAGCTGATCATCCGTCGTTAATTAATTCACCAGTATCTCATACGATTAGTAAATATGCCTGCTCCTATCGATTATTCTACTCAAGTTTCGCAAAGCATTCAAAAGACTCACAAAAGCGAACAAATGGATCCCAGATATGCTACTTTTGAGTAAGTTTTGCAGTAGTCCACAGGTCTCCAGAAGAGCTTTGAATTCTAATCATTCTATAGCTTCGATTTCCAGTTCCCAGATATTTATCAAAACCAGACTTCCGTCCAAGAAGATTTCCTTCAACCTAGAGATCTGGAGGGATCTTTCTGCAGAGATTTCTCATGCTGTGGTTTAGTTTTGGATGATCTCCATGATCTTCTCCAGCACTTCGAGGAATGTCATGTGCGATTCGAGAACGAAGATCTCGCTCACAACTTGCTCTACGGGGACAATTGGTCTGGCTCAAGTGATTCTGGGATTACTGCACCCTCCTCTCCTGTTGCAGACTCTCTTCATCATGATATTGTAGCATTGTCCGATATTTACTCCGAAGAGTTCTCCATTGACCAAGCATACACTTCCGCTTTCGATGACTCTATCCTTAGAGATACACAGAACTCAAAAAAACGATTGGCACCAGAAACATTCACTACACAGCCCAAAAAAATCGCACCATATGAATTTGACCTTGCTGCTACCCTTACCCAAACTTATTCCGAAGAGGAGTTATTCACTGGAATTCCATCAGTGTATTCACCAGATTTCGTCACAGGCGTAGACGATATTCTCCAAGCCAACACCGGGGTTCTTCAGCTCGAGCAACCAGCCACTGAAAAGCCTGTGGTTGAGAAGCCATACAAATGCCCAGTCCCAGGATGTGAAAAGTCGTACAAGAATGCCAACGGTTTGAAGTATCACAAATTACATGGTCATTGCTCAAACTCGGATGGCACCAAGCCAACCATCAAGCCTTACAAGTGCTCTTACCCTGACTGCGGAAAGAGCTATAAAAATCTCAATGGCCTGAAGTATCACATTGAGCACACCCACGTATTAACCCTGGATCAGACCGCTACATCCATTGCCATTTAAATCACCGTCTTTGCAAAAATGTACGGTTGATCCGTAGACTGACTATCATTTCCCTTATGTACTATCATCACTTGTCCAATTATACTTATATCCTCATCGGAATTTTGTCCATCCTAGTAATAGATAGCACCGCATAGTTTTCCTTTACTAGCAACTGACTATGTATATATCTTGAGTTCCAAGCGCGTAGAAGCAAGCAAGTAAAATTACATATTAACAATAAATCTTACTCGAAAGAAACATCAGATTGCATAACGGCTCTCATACCAGATAGTCGCCTTAGGGGATTAATGGTCCTTTGAAAAATAGGCAGTTGTGAATAAACTTTGTAACACTGGTACGCAAGATGCGATTATTGGCGACAGAAATTATACTTTTCCAATGTAATCATCCATCATTAACTGTTTGGTATTCGATTTATAATCAACTATATAAAGATTGTTAGCATCAAGACCCATCGAATCTGATCATTGGTAACCAATGGATGTCCCTTTCTTAGCAGTATCTAATAAGATACACATCATATATGGAAATCCGCCCGAATTGGACGTTGCTGCGATATAGAATAGCATTCTATATACTTTATCGCAAGTGGTAAATACATGAAACTCCTAGATCTTGTGTTTCTATTCAAGTGGAATCTAGATTCCTTCATAGGCTGTAGTGTAGTTACCTAAGGAATACGGGAAATTCCCTAAAGGAGGGAGATATAAGGCCAATTCGATATAGACTGGGTGGCTATCCAAGGTCGTGGAATCCTTGTCAGATTGTGCGATGTCCTACATCTTATTTATTTAGACAATCGCTTATCTGGTACCCAGAACTTCTGGCCCTGTTTCCCTGTTTCGCTTTTCCTTGGTGATGCTGCCAAGATTTACATTGATTACGTGGAGTGCCAGATGGTCTAGGTATACCACCAGGCTGGGTAATGTTGGTGAAGTGCTAGTTGTTAACATGATCCAGCAGGGTGCAGGATTTCCACCAAAAGCCTAAACATAGCACTCCCTTCTGGATTGGCCAAGGGGGATTGTTGACACCACGCCGTAATGGCATTCATTCGCTGAAGCGAGATCTACACTCTGGAGCCAAAGGTGCCCTGTTTCCACTGCTTGTTAGGAAACGCTTAGGATCGGACGGATTCTTGAGCACACGACATATGAGTAGTAAATTTCCATTTCTGATGGAGTGGTGGAAGATTCTACGATGGTATGATCGGGGCGGATTTTCGATGAGATCATTTGGATCATGGCTGCGTGAGTAAACCCACATTCCAGTTGTCTGTTGACAGATCCTCTCAATGTTCCCACTTCTGGTTATCTATGAGATTTGCTTTCACGTATCAGATATGAAGTGCGCTGATATTCCATGTTTACCTGGAAGGTCTGTGGATACAGCCGCAGGCACATTCGAATGGATTATGCTGGGCCACATTCAACGTCGTTCCACACCAATCTATGGTTGCTCGGGGTGGGCTTTATCGAAGTTGAGCCATGCCCATGGTTGATTTGAGCTAGGTTAGCGATTGGCCATCAGTGGACTGTATAATGTACCCTTGTAGTTAACGGGTGATCATGTTGATGCTAGGTGGTAGTATAAATTAGGGAATTCGAACTGATTCTTTCGGCAGTAGCCCTACCTTTAGTCAAGAAACGGATTATAAAGTTGGATCTAGAAGCGTCTAAGAATCCTTAGCCTCTGGATACGCGTGACCCGGGAATTGTCAGTTTCCTGGTGCCTCTTACTCATCAGCCGTCATCTGATTGAATCCCTGGTGTTCCAATCCGTACGGTCGCAAGCGGATCGTGCTGATCTTGGGTTGGTCCCGATTTTAAGCGTCGGGTTGCATATGGACAAAGCTTATTCAGCGATATTCCATGCCGTTGCTTCCACACCACATTTGAATGGTGTGCAAATGGTGCGTAGCTAGCGAAGAGGTCGTGAATTGGTTCAATCCTGGATTCATTTCTACTTGAGATGAGAAGTCCGTGTGGCGAGCGTGTGATTGGGTGCTTGACTAGCTGTGGTCAACAGGAAGCATCTCAACCACGGGTAAGTGTCCCCATCCCCTTCGCCGTCGCATTGACCGTTGGGTGGTCTGCTTTAGTTGTTGAAGGTGTTTCATCAAGCCGTTGCTCCGATTGTATTGAGAAACACAATTCGAGCTCTTTCTACCACCAACACCCGTCACATGTTCAACTTGGGCCGGAAAAATGAAGAAACCATGTCTTCGAGTTACCGACGGCAGTGTAACCAGATTCACCATATCGCAAGTGGAGTGTGGCGCTTGAATCGAGTGGCTGTCGAACAAACCATTTATCGGCGGTCAAGAGCCACGGGTAAATGTTGACCAACCCAATGAGATAGTTTCACGCTTAGTTCACTGATTGCAAGCCAACTATTCAACGGGTTGGACGTAGGGTTACATATTCTCAAGCACTACAGACGCCCTTTTGCCCACACGGCTCATCGTGATCATCCACTTCAACCTCTCCAATTTGGTTTGCTACTTTCTGAACACCGTGAAACGGTGGCAAACATCTCGGGAACATTCATGCTCAACAATTATTTACAAGTTCAAGGGTGTATTTTTGCTGACCGAATATATTCCTGGTATAAACAAACGCTTGATAATCTACAATGGTCAACTCCATTCCATCTCCTGGAGGCCAATCCAATTTAAGGTGTATATCATTTTGGGTAAACACAGCATATGATTGTGATGCGTGGAGATCGGAGTAAGATGCTTGAATCCATATTTTTCCCAGTAGCATTCCCAAATGTCTTGGGTGAGTCCTGACATGCAGCATCGATCTATCTTGATGTTGAGATGGGACTTGGAAGTGATTGGGTATAAATTACGGTCTCTTGCCTTGGTAGAAATCTTGAAACGGGTTTTTGTTCGTATTATGACTGTACTCGTACCTTTTCATGAAGGTTTGTGATAATGTTGTTGTGAGCATATACAATAGCTTAGTCAATGAACTCTAGGATTCCCAGACCCAACCTTCTATCGGGATGGTTTGGAATTTTAAACACATTTAGATCCTGGTTTGCGAACTTGATTGTCCAAATTCTTAGTCAAATTTGATCCATTATATTGTACGATGCGAATCAATCCCTATGAAAAATTCCAAACTTGGATTTCGTATGTTATTTTACTGGTTTCTTCTAGTATTTTTCAGTCTATTTTTAGATGTCAATATTTCTGGAGTTGGTAAGCTGACTGCGGCCGTATTTTGTATGAGGATTACTCAGGTACAATACTTTCCAGAACATACGCTTGCTTGCCATGAAAAAGACTAGAGCTTCTGATACGGAAGATTGAAGCTCTGCAGCATCAAGCATGTTGTACATATTTGCCTTGCCAAGCGCGTTTAAGAGTTAAAGTACCATGCTCACATTCAATAAATCTCAAGTGAGAACCACATAGTGGACTTGCTCCATCATTCCGGTGGATCATATCGCCGCAGAATGCAATAGCATGCCAGATTGTGCCATGATGTCCAGTATAGAAACATACAGTGCCACATTGGGACCAAAATTAAAATCATTAAAAAAGCATACAGCACCATCAAGAACTATGAACAATGGCACAATAGAGCAACTTTAATCAGTTATAAGCTCCATAGCTACACATATGTGCTGCATTAACTGTTGTAAGAGTCTTGGAGATATTGGAAGTGATTGGGAGAACAAGTAGATTATGTTGTAAAAATTCGTAATTCCACCTATATACTCACCTAACTTAGTCACTTAGATCATTACCTTCAAATCCTAGAGAATACTGACCAGATTCCTTGTTGGGATTTACCTAGAATATTTACCCAGGTCATGAAAATTAGATAAGTTGTCCAAACAGCCCCAAACTTTGCACACATGTTCTTGGGACCTTCCTTAATCTATTCTATATGTTTGTTATGCCAAATCCATGTAAAAGTATAAATACTACTTTTACATTCAATAAATCATTAAGTAAAAACCACATAATCTACTTGTCCTCCCAATCACTTCCAATATCTCCAAGACTCTTACAACACATACAAGCTCCCTAGGACCCAAACAATATCTATCAGAAGATTTGAGCCATTACCCATTTATTGAAAAGAGAGTATCAATTTTAACAAAATTACAACACCAACCTACCTATTCCAAATGAATCCTATGCTGTGACCACTTGCACATTCTTTCCATCACACTGTGGGGCTCCTTGTGAAAGCTTTTTATTCAAATAGGAGAAACTCTGCAAGATGTGCAGCCTCTCTGAGCAAGAAATGGCTGAAGACTTCCACTACCACTGCACCAATGATACTACCACTAACCCTATGAGAAATAATTTGGTCCCGCAGGTGGATCCCATCCAGATCAGCCATCAATATCCCATTTAGAGACCATCATAATAACAGCAGCTTGGAATTAGTGACCCTCCTAACAATCTTATAACAAGATCATGATGGTGTTTTGCTAATTTTACAGCCAAATAAAGGGATAAAACTTGACAATATTTTATCGGTGCTGTAACAATATTTGCATGGTATTGTTGCAGTCTTTCAGCGCTCTATAACTATTTTAAGTAAATCCAGTCAGCCAGGACATCCAATTGCCTTATATGGCAAGAAACTTGACGGTATTCTAACAGCCTCACAGCAAGACTCTGATGGCATTATATTGGCAGTATGACGGCCAACCAATGGTTATGTATGATGCTACTGTACCAATTTACCAAATTGTATTTCCTTTTTCTACCTCCCCTTGTGCAATTCATATATTCCACTGTAGAATCACCTTTCTTTATTTGCTTACTCACTACTACCTTGGGTGCTCCACATATAGTTCAAATAAAAAAAAAACTATGGTCTCCTGCTTACTAACCTCTACAAACGCACACACCTGCCACAATTGACATACTTTTATCACCTTAACTTTACAGCTTTTTAGTGTGATACATGCAAAGTTGCCATATATCTTGTACTGCTGGTAACATATACATCTTGCAAACATATGTTTGGTTGTTGCCACTTCAGCCATGAATACCTCCTGAATATCCGCAAAGAACTTCTTGGTATTTAGCCAATATATTCCTTCTCCCTGCTGGATTCTAGTCCCCCTTATAGGTGTGCTCTGGCTTTTGTTTGTGTGAATTCTGTATTGAATGGTGTAGAAGTTGGCTTGTGACCACAAGAAATCCAGCATATCTTTGCAGAGTTTTCCTGAGAGAAATTAGTTGCTTGTTGCACCCAACCCAACTTTGCATTACTTAACTGATTACCCACGCATTGGGGCTGCTTAGCTTCTTAATGCCATAGGCATAGGTGTCTCCATATGCACATTTGTCCTCAGTATTTTCCAACTCTTTCTGGCTGTCCTTCATGTGCCCACTCATCACATCTATGATGGACTTGAAGGTAATATTCTTGATGAGATTGGGATATGGTAGTACCTGCAACTTGACTTGTCTCCCTATCTTCCCATACATCTATTCTCCACACACTGTGCAAGATGGAGTAGAGAATGGATACAGTTGCAGCAGAGATCTACACATTCAGCTTTATGTTTGTAGTATAGCCACTCAAATCCCATTACAAACTCCTCACACAACAGCTGTAGATGCATCAAGTTGGCATTGGTGATCTGCTTCTGGATAAATATTTCTACAATGTCCACATATGACTCCCAATGCTTCCAATGTACTCTTGGTAGGAATGGCTTCAGAACACCACTTGAAAAAATACATATCCAGTTCATCCAGTCTTTGCATTTGTATTGTTGCATATGTGTATGTATATTAATTGGAGCCCATGAGAAGTACATAGGGTAGTGGATACTCTGTAATATCTTGCCAATTCTTTAAAATTTTCCAGTATCCCACAGGGCTCATTTAGCTTGAAATGTCCCATGTACAACATGGTCATCAGTATAGGGATATTGTTGAAAAGCAAATGCATTGCTCCCAGTGGAAAGCTTTTGCCCCAACAGATACCCTCTATCATTAGTATTTCTGTTTTCCAATTGATTCCATATTCTGGCCAATGGCTTATAGCTTGCCAACTTTGCTGCAATTGCATGCTTACTTTGGTACATTCTCTCTGTGGAAAGATGATGTTCTTAGTGCTGGTGTTTGGGTAATAATAATGTGTCTGAGTTATAGAGTAAATCCCCTGGATCTCATACATACAACAGCAGAACCATCCATTGTGCTTGGAAAAACCTGCTATCTTGCTGATGGCTGGGGTATCTCCAATGCAGATAATAACATGCGCTTTTACATGATGGTCATTTACAATTATCCCACTGGAAAGCATACAAAGTTTGTCCAGCAATGGATACAGGTAGCTATCCATGTTAGATGGTGATTTAGGCCTAGATACCAGTGAGACTACCATCAGATTATTGCTCTGATACCATAAGATGGGCAGCAGATTCAGATTGATGTGAATCAGTGGCCAGCAGGATTTGCTGGTAGAGTACTTGTTTAATGAGAATCCATCAAGTGCAAAAGCAAAGGCATGGTCATACATACCTTCAAAGTAGCCCTTGCTTCTTAGCTGTTTGTAATGTTTACCATCAAATATATTGGATATGCTTGCGCTTGATTGATACTGAGTGTGGTACTGTATAGCTTTGCAATATTTGTTGGACTGCATCAGCTTCCTCAGACAGGGTATGACCGGAAAATATCTGGAGTGTGAACAATGTTTTCCCACATTGGTGGTGGATTCCTCACAATTTGAACATGTTGCAATGGTAGCATTTTTAGATGTGAGTGCTATGCAGCTGTTAACACATGCTGGAATCAGGACAGTCTCTGGATCATAAGTTGCCAGCTGCATGATGGTTGTCCACTTGTACCATGTACATGGTAAGTTGCATCCTAGTATGATTTTAGCAAGAAGTAGTAATTGTTGTGAAAATTTGTATTTCCACCTAACTATTCACCTAACTTGGTCACTTAGATCATTACCTACAAAACCTAGAGAATACTGACCAAATTCCTTGTCGGGATTTACTTAGAATATTTTCACCAAAATACCGGGTACCCAGAACATGAAATTCTCAAAGTTGTCCAAACAGCCCCAAATTTTGCACACATGTTCTTGGGATCTTCCTTAACCTATTCTACATGCTTGTTATGCCAAGACTAGGTAAAAGCATAAATACTACTTTTACATTCAATAAATCATTAAGTGAAAACCACATAATCTACTTGACCTCCCAATCACTTCCAATATCTCCAAGACTCTTACAACAACGCTAACATTAAGTCCAACCTCACACTCAGCAAGTAACTTCATCAAAATCCACCACTGAATAAGTATTTCTGTTGTAGCACCTTGTTTCCATGGCTTTGGCAGGAACCCAAGACCAGGTAAAAGTATAAATACTACTTTTACATTCAATAAATCATCAAGTGAAAACCACATAATCTACTTGTTCTCCAAATCACTTCCAGTATCTCCCAGACTCTGACAACAGGTTATGAGACCCAAGCTGTCACTCTCTGCAATGTCTACTACTGCTATTACTGGAATTTTCCCCTCTGCTGAAAAGTTGGATGGCTTTAACTACCAAGTGTGGAAGGTGAAGATAAAGATGCTACTACAAGAAAGAGGCCTTTGGGATATTGTCATGGGAGAAGAATGCCCTCCTAAAAACAAGGGAGAGGAAGCCTTAAAGTACCAGAAGAAAGAACAAAGTGCCTTTAACTGCATTTGCCTTAATGTCAAGGACAAATTGCTAATTCAATGCTCAAGAGCAAAAATGGCAAAGAATGCGTGGAAAGCATTAGAAGACACCTACCAGTCATGTTCAGCTGCCAAGAAAATGTATCTGAGACAAAAATTCTTTACTACAAAGATGCTGCCAGGAGAAGAAATGAAAAATCTAATTAACAGTATTACCCTGCTGATAGATGAGATGAAATCTGTGGGTGTACCAATTACTGATGAGGATGTAATAGTTACCATCCTGAATAGCCTGACAGACAAGTTTCAGGGCCTTGTATCAGCCCTGGAGTCCAGAACTGAAGATTTGACCTTAAATTATGTATATGGAAGGCTCCTAGATGAAGAATTAAGAAAATCAAATGCCAATAAGGAGGAAGAAGAAAATGCTTTAATAAGCAATGATAGCCAACAAAGGAGGTACCCAAGACCCTACAAAGGCAACAGCAACCTATTTTGCAACTACTGCAAAAGGAAAGGACGCACATCAGACCGGTGTCTCAAAAAGAGAGATTATCAGCAAAAGAAGCCTAAATATGGAAATGCTGCAACAACTGAAGATAGACTATTCATATCTGCACTAAATATAACCACAAACAAGGATTCTCAGACGTGGTATATTGACTCTGGAGCTCTTAAACACTTTACACACAAAGAAGAACTTTTTACCCAATATCAAGAAATTCCAATTAAAAAGGTTAAGACTACTACACCATACTCCCCACAGCAAAATGGAGTAGCAGAACAAGCTAACAGATCAATAATTGATATGGCAAGATCTATGATCCATGACCAAAAATTATCCTATGATTTTTGGGCAGAATCAGTTGCCACTGCTGTATACCTTAAAAATAGGAGTTATAACAGAATACCTTGTGATTCTACTCCATTTAAAGCATGGTATGGATACAGACCAAGTGAAGAACATCTAAGAATATTTGGGTGTACAACATATGCCAAGAAACCGCCCAGAAATCAGTCAAAACTTGAGCCAAAAAGTGTAAAATGCATATTCTTGGGCTACTGCAATGAGAGTAAAGCATTCAGACTCTACAATACCAAAGCAAAGAAGCTAATCAAGCCCAGGGATGTGTTGTTTGATGAAAATTCAAAATTTTCACAAAAATGGCATCAGACAATGAGAAAATCTGATCTCAAGTTCACCAATTGTCAGGATTGAATCAGAGCAAAACAATGAAGATTTTTTCACTTAAGAGGACTCTACTGCTGTGGCTCAGCCTGACACAGTGCATATGAATTGCACAAGGGGAGGTAGAAAAAGGAAATACCATTTGGTAAATTGGTATGGTAGCATTATACAGAACCAGCGGTGTAGTGGGGGGACAGTGACACCCACTGACAGATGTGCTCATTCCCTTATTTTCTACTTCCCTATATCCCTACTACACTCATTTTAGTTTTATCCCATTTGTCTTACCCAATCAGTACTATCCCATAAGCCGGTTGACTATCACACCTGCTTACCTTATTGCATAAGTTACCCCTCACTTTATGTAAGATTACTAGTTACAAGTGCTTCTATATTAGGCAAGTACCCGCACCAGTACCCGTGACACATGATCAACCCGTGTCACCATCCCTACCATTTCCATACCATATATGGTATCCCCATGTTACACAGGTTTCAGAATACTGATTCCTGATTGGTTGGATGTGCTGTGCCTCTTAGAACCTTCTGGCACCTACTTAGAACATTCTTAGGTCATTCTGATGTCATTAAGATTTCTATTGATATCCGGAACCTTCTGGAACACCATGATTAGTAATCACTTAGCCAGTAAGAAAAGTATATAAGGGAGGCTATCCCTCAGCAATAAATCATCATCCCTTTTATCAATATACCAACTTGTTGATTAGTGTGATCACTGCTACCTGCTGCTACCTGAACTTCCAACCCCAGACCACAGGACACTCCCAGGAAACCGCGCTGACAGCCAACTGACCTTGGAGGCACTACTTGTGAGGAATACTCAGAGTAGGTATCTTTTATTATATTTGATTCTTTCCCAAGTTTGTTCTTGTACAGGCAAAGATACTTTTCTGTCTTTGTAACTATTGACCACAGCTGCATTCTTATCAAGTCCCTGCTGGTGGAGTTTACTGTTGTTTTGACTTTGGAAGCTTTAGTACATTGTCATCTCAAAGGACGCTGAACCCAGCACATACTTTTGTTAAGACGCCAACTAAGTTGGGGATTGTAGCTCAATAGTTTTCCCTTGACAAGCTTGTGGCTTTATTCCCCTTCACATTAGATTAGAGACAGAACCCAAGTATTCCTAGCAAGCTTTTGCCAGAGGTTATCGCACCCAGTGAACACCCCACACACCAAACACTTGAGAAGTGTTGGATGTATCTCTCCCTTGGACCTATACACCACCACAGCGGCAGGCCATCATACTGCCAAGAAAAAGCCATCAGAGTCATGCTGTGAGGCCATCAAAATACCGTCAAGTTTCTTGCCTTATAAGGCAATTGGAAGTCCTGGCCAACTGGATCCACTTAAAATAGTAATAGAGCGCTGAAAGACCACAACAATAACATGCAAATATTGTCACAGTACTGATCAAAAGTTGTCAAGTTTTATCCCTTTATTTGGCTGTAAAATTTGCAGAACACCGTCATGATCTTGTTATAAGATTGTCAGGAAGGTCACTAATTCCAAGCTGCTGTTATTATGATGGTCTCTGAATGGGATCTTGACGGATGATCCAGATTGGATCCACCTGTGGGACTAAATTATTTTTCATAGGGTGTTATCAGCAAGTCTTGCAAGGTTGAGTCTGTCCCTATGTTCTAAGTCTTCCCAGATATTGCCTTGTTTGTTCATTAGTTGGTAAGCTGCAAATGGACATTCTCTGATGATCTTGAATGGTCCTGTCCATTGTGGCTCAAACTTTTTCCAAGTGTTGTTTCTTAGCAATACAAAGTTCCCAACTGTCAATGCTCCTGGTGCTATAGTCCTATCAAATCTCTGCTTCATCTTTTCTGCACTTTGAGATACTTTGGTCTGTGCCTCTTGATGTCTTTGTTCCAGCTGCTGGTGTCTACTTGACTGACTGAGTTCATCTTCTAAGGTGTCTGTAGGCTTTGGTTGTGTGTGATCTCCTGTAGTCCTTGGTTCACATCCATACACTAAGTAAAATGGCAATTGTTGGGTGGTGTTGTGTACTCTGACTCTGCATGCAAAGAGTGTTTGGTCTATATACTCATCTCATCTACTGACAACTCCATTTGCATACTTGGTCAGCATTTTTTCAAATAATCTATTAAACCGTTCAGTGACTCCATTAGTTCTGAGTGATATGCCACAGTTTTCAAGTGTTTGATATGCTGCATTTCCAGGTAAGCTTCCAATGGCTTAGCCATAAAGTTTGCACCTCTATCCAATAGAATCTCCACAGGGCATCCAGATGTCATAAGGATCTCATGGTAGATGAAACTTACAACTTCTTGTTCACTGGCTATAGGTACAGCTTTAGCCATTGGCCATTTAGTGGCATGGTCTATTACTACTAGGATCCAATGGTTGCATTTCCTTGTAGTTGGCAGTCTTCCAATAAAGTCAATTTCCCATCTTTCAAATAGTCTTACAGGTTCCAAGGGAAAGAGTTCAGCAATTCTCTGTAGTTGGCCTTGGTTGATTTGGCAATTTGGGCATGTTTTACTAGCTTCTCAACATCATGTTTCATTCTGGGCCACCATGCTCTGGCTTTCACAAGGCTGTAGGTTCCTTCAATTCCAAGATGCTCATATCCATTGTGTAGCTTATTTATTAAATCCAGGCAGGCAACATTAGGGCAATAGGCAATAAGGCTTCCATCAACAATTTGGTGGAGCTTTCATTCTGTACTACAAATTTACTGGCTTCATCCCGGATGATCTTCTTGATATCTTCATCCACCTCATTAGGAATCGCTTGGTTCTCCAAGTACTTTGGTATTAGGCTAGGCCAATGTGATTCATGCACCAAGTTGAGTTGTGCAACTTGTTCTAGGGTAGTCCTTTCCCTTGTGTTCTTGGCTCAACACTTCACCAATTGCATAATCTGAAGCATCTGTGCACAGAGTAAACTCTTTTCTGAAGTCAGGTATTCTTAAGTTTAGTAGCTTAGCAGGTTCATTCTTGAGCATCTGGAAGGCAGTCTCACAGGCTATGTCCCACTTGTAGGTATTGTCTTTCTTGCAGATATCAGTTAAAGGGGCTGCAATACTTGCAAAGGACTTGACAAATCTCCAATAATAGGAAACCATTCCAAGGAATGATCTGAGCTCTGATATGCTATGGGGCTGCTTCAGATTCTTGATTACTTCAATCCTCTTAGGGTCTAAGGTTACTCCTGTGCTAGTCACTATGTGTCCCAGATGTTCAACATGTTCCTTGAAAAATTCACACTTGGGTAGCTTGCCATAAAGCTTGTTCTCTCTTAGCTTCTTCAAGACCTTTTCAATGTGCACTAAGTGATCCTCTTCTGTCTTGCTGTATATCAATAAATCATCTAGGTAGATTATGACAAACTTGTCTAAGTACTCTGGGAAGGCAGTCTGCATCAGGGTCATGAATGTTGCAGGGGCATTGGTGAGGCCAAAACTCATGACTAAGTACTTGTAATGTCCATATCTGGTCCTGAATGCTGTCTTAAGGATGTCTTCTGGCTTCACCTAAATCTGGTTGTATCCTGACATGAGGTCAATCTTGCTGAAAATAGTGGCTCCATTGAGTTGGTCCAACAGCTCATCAATCCAAGGTATGTGGTACTTATTCTTCACTGTAACTGAGTTGAGGGCTCTGTAGTCAATGCACATCCTAAGTGCTCCATCCTTCTTCTTCACAAAAAGTACTGGTGCTCCCCAAGGTGACTTGCTAGGTTTGATATATCCTTGCTTCAGTAACTGATCCATTTGTCTCTGTTGTAAGAGTCTTGGAGATATTGGAAGTGATTGGGAGAACAAGTAGATTATGTGGTTTTCACTTAATGATTTATTGAATGTAAAAGTGGTATTTATACTTTTACCTGGTCTTGGCATTACAAACACGTAGAATAGGTTAAGGAAGGTCCCAACGAACATGTGTGCAAAGTTTGGGGCTGTTTGGACAACTTTGAGAATTTTCATGTTCTGGGTACCTGGTATTTTGGTGAAAATATTCTAAGTAAATCCCGACAAGGAATTTGGTCAGTATTTTCTAGGATTTGAAGGTAATGATCTAAGTGACTAAGTTAGGTGAATATTTAGGTGGAAATACAAATTTTTTACAACACTCCCACTCAGCTAAATGTTCATACTGACTAGTCCTAATTTTGACCTAAGATATTCAAACTTGTCTCTAGCTAATGGTTTGGTAAATATGTCTGCAATCATTTCATCTGTAGGACAGTAAACTAATCTAACTAAGTTACTCTCTATAGCTTCACGTATGAAATGATGTCTAATATCTATGTGCTTGGTTCTAGCATGAAAAGTTGGATTTCTACCTAATTGTATACATCCTTGATTATCTTGAAATAAAGTAATAGGCGTTTTTTGACATAGGCCTAAATCTGTAAACAGCTTTCTTAACCACATTGCTTCTTTTGTAGCCTCACAGGCTGCCATATATTCTGCCTCTGTAGTAGAAAGTGCTACGGTTGGTTGCTTTCTTGAATTCCATGAAATTGCTCCTTTACAGTAAAGAAAGGTGTATCCTGTGGTGGATCTTCTGTCTTCTAAATTTCGTCCCCAATCAGCATCAGAGTATCCCACAAGATCCTGTTCTGAATCCTTATAAGTGTATCTTAAGCAGATATCAGCAGTTCCTTTTAGGTATCTAAAAATCCGCTTAACTGCTGCAATATGATCAGATCCATAATTCTGATTATGTTGGCTGACAACTCCCACTGAATATGAGATATCTGGACGTGTTCCAAGCATGATATACATCAGACTGCCGACCATAGATTGATAAGGAAAGTCAGGGCTTTCAGATGGCACCAAGCTCTCTTGATTTGGTTGAGTTTTGACCAAGTTAAGGTTTGTCTCCATTGGGGTAGCTGCCGGTTTACAGTCTTCCATTTTGTACTTCTTTAGTATATCTTGAATATACTTGGATTGGCTTAGGGTAATAGTCTGGGTACTTCTGTCTATGGAGAACTTAATCCCTAAGTAGTAACTGAGTTCTCCTAGATCGGACATCTTGAACTCCTTAGATAGGCTGGATTTAGTCTCTTCCAATGTTTCTAGGTTATTGGTGGCTATAATAAGATCATCCACATATAGAGCTAATAGAACTGGATTTGCTCTATCTGGCTTATAGTATATACTATAGTCAGCATAACTCCTTTTGAAACTCAAAGATTCCAAATAAGAATCTATCTTGCAATTCCAGGCTCTTGGTGATTGTTTGAGACCATATAGTGACTTTTTAAGCTTGCAGACCAAATGGGGGTTATCTTGGTCAACAAACCCATCAGGCTGGTCCATATACACGTCCTCATCAAGTTCTCCATTCAAAAATGCAGTTTTTACATCCATTTGATGAATAAAAAACTTATATTTGGCTGCAATAGCCAATATTAATCTGATGGAATTAAACTTGGCTACCGGTGCAAAGGTCTCAGTATAGTCAAGTCCTTTTGTTTGAGAGTATCCTTTGGCTACAAGTCTTGCTTTGTATCTTTCAATTGTACCATCAGCCTTGTACTTTGTCTTGAAGACCCATCTGCATCCAATTGATTTTCGGTTGATTGGTAATTTGACTAAGTCCCAAGTTGGATTTTCCATCAGGGCCTGATATTCCTCAGTCATTGCAGATCTCCAAAACTTTGTCTGAGGGCTATTTAGGGCCTCTTTTACAGTCTGGGGTTCATCAATATGGACTGAATAGGCATAGGCTAAGTTTGTACCCTCATTAATATAGGAATTTGGGCTATTTCTTGTCCGATTTGATCTCCGGGCATTTGATACTGGAATGATCACTTCTGGGATATTCCTGGGCACTGATTCTGGCTGAACCACGGTTGTAGAGTCCTCTGGAGTGAAAAAATTTTCATTGTTTTGCTCTGATTCAATCCTGACAATTGGTAGACTTGAGATCAAATTTTTGTCATCATCTGATATCATTTTTTGTGAAAATTTTGAATTTTCATCAAACAACACATCCCTGGACTTGATCAGCTTCTTTGCTTCGGTATTGTAGAGTCTGTATGCCTTACTCTCATTGCAGTAGCCCAAAAATATGCATTTTACACTTTTTGGCTCAAATTTTGACTGATTTCCGGCCAGTTTTTTGGCATATGCTGTACACCCAAATATTCTTAGATGTTCTGCACTTGGTCTGTGTCCATACCATGCTTCAAATGGAGTAGAATCACAAAGTATTCTGTTATAACTCCTATTTTTAAGATATACAGCAGTGGCAACTGATTCCGCCCAAAAATCATAGGATAATTTTTGATCATGGATCATAGATCTTGCCATATCAATTATTGATCTGTTAGCTTGTTCTGCTACTCCATTTTGCTGTGGGGAGTATGGTACAGTAGTCTCTTGCTTTATCCCATGAATTTTGCAGAAGTGGATGAAGAGTTTTGAGGTATATTCTCCACCATTGTCAGAGCGTATTTTCTTGATTTTTTCACCAGTTTCTCTCTCCACCATGGCTTTAAACTCCCTGAGCTTAGACAGAGCTTCTTCCTTTCTCTCCATGAAGTAGACCCATGTGTATCTTGTATAATCATCAATAAAAGTGATTAAATACTTCATCCTGCCTAAGGATAAATTTTGCATAGGTCCACACAGATCTGAGTGAATTAGATCTAATTTTTTCTTAGTTTTGATTAACCCAGAGCTCTTGAACGGTTGTCTGGCTTGTTTCCCATATATGCAGGCTTCACAGTGCTCCAAATTAGCTGGGGGATCAATTTTCACTCCAGAAATTAGCTGATCTTTGATCATTTTACGCAAATAATCAAAATTGATGTGTCCAAATCTCCTGTGCCAAAGCATTGGTGTTTCTTCATTTAAGTTACTTATATTGGCTTCCAGATATGATGGAATATAAGTCAACTTGTATAGGTTCTGATCTCTGATGCCCAAAGCAATATGAGCACCATTTTGATCAGTGATCCTGCATCCAGAATTGTCAAAACTGAAACTGAGTCCTTCTGCTGTGGCCTTGCTTACAGAGAGTAGGTTCTTGGCTATTTCTGGTACATAGAGTACTTCTTTAAAGGTCAGTGTATGG
This sequence comes from Basidiobolus meristosporus CBS 931.73, assembly GCA_002104905.1. Taxonomy (NCBI): domain Eukaryota; kingdom Fungi; phylum Basidiobolomycota; class Basidiobolomycetes; order Basidiobolales; family Basidiobolaceae; genus Basidiobolus; species Basidiobolus meristosporus. Next base: position 89,290 of record MCFE01000061.1, on the reverse strand, counting down.
CTTCCTTCACTGCTTCTAAGGTTTACTTGGATAGTTCCTTCTCCCACTGCATCAAGTGTTCTATCGTCACCCATGAAAACCTTCTTAATTGGGATTTCTTGATATTGGGTGAAAAGTTCTTTTTGGTGTGTAAAGTGTTGAGAAGCTCCAGAGTCAATATACCACGCCTGAGAATCCTTGTTTGTGGTCATATTTAGTGCAGATATGAATAGTCTATCTTCAGTTGTTGCAGCATTTCCATATTCAGGCTTCTTTTGCTGATAATCTCTCTTTTTGAAACACCGGTCTGATGTGTGTCCTTTCCTTTTACAGTAGTTGCAAAATAGGTTGCTGTTGCCTTTGTAGGGTCTTGGGTACCTCCTTTGTTGGTTATCATTGCTTATTAAAGCATTTTCTTCTTCCTTCTTATTGGCGCTTGATTTTCTTAATTCTTCATCCAGGAGCCTTCCATATACGTAATTTAAGGTCAAATCTTCAGTTCTGGACTCTAGGGCGGATACAAGGCCCTGAAACTTGTCTGTCAGGCTATTCAGGATGGTAACTATCACATCCTCATCAGTAGTTGGTACGCCCACAGATTCCATCTCATCTACCAGCAGGGTAATTCTGTTAATTAGATTTTTCATTTCTTCTCCTGGCAGCATCTTTGTAGTAAAGAATTTTCTTCTCAGATACATTTTCTTGGCAGCTGAACATGACTGGTAGGTGTCTTCTAATGCTTTCCAGGCATTTTTTGCCGTTTTTGCTCTTGAGCATTGAATTAGCAATTTGTCCTTGACATTAAGGCAAATGCAGTTAAAGGCACTTTGTTCTTTCTTCTGGTACTTTAAGGCTTCCTCTCCCACATTTTTAGGAGGGCATTCTTCTCCCATGACAATATCCCAAAGGCCTCTTTCCTGCAGCAGCATCTTCATCTTCACCTTCCACACTTGGTAGTTAGATCCATCCAACTTTTCAGCAGAGGGAAAAATTCCAGTAATAGCAGTAGTAGACATTGCAGAGAGTGACAGCTTGGGGCTCATAACCTGTTGTAAGAGTCTTGGAGATATTGGAAGTGATTGGGAGAACAAGTAGATTATGTGGTTTTCACTTAATGATTTATTGAATGTAAAAGTGGTATTTATACTTTTACCTGGTCTTGGCATTACAAACACGTAGAATAGGTTAAGGAAGGTCCCAAGAACATGTGTGCAAAGTTTGGGGCTGTTTGGACAACTTTGAGAATTTTCATGTTCTGGGTACCTGGTATTTTGGTGAAAATATTCTAAGTAAATCCCGACAAGGAATTTGGTCAGTATTTTCTAGGATTTGAAGGTAATGATCTAAGTGACTAAGTTAGGTGAATATTTAGGTGGAAATACAAATTTTTTACAACAGTCTCTTCATCTCTTCCAACTCCAATGGACTCATTATGTAAGGTGTCTTACTCACTGGAGGGCTATCTCCTGTTTCAATGGCATGATCCATGTATCTGACTGGTGGTAGGCATACAAGCACATCTGGAAATATGTCTGAATATTCTTTTAAAAGAGTCTGGGCCTTCTGGGGTACTGGAGTAGAGGAATCCTCCTGTAATACTGCCATGAGAAACATCTGGGTGCCTTTTCTTAGTGCTCTACAGAACTGTGACTTGCTAAGTTCACTTGTTTCACACACACTGGAATTGACCAAGTTAAATCCAGTCTAGCAGGTAATGGCTCATAGGTCTTGTTGTCCTTCTGGATCTGAGTAGCATGGGTTCTCCAGTTGATTGATGGATTACAACAAAATAACCAGGTTTTCCCAAGTATAAGTTCAAACTTGCAGTTCCCAAGTATATAGGCCTGTAGATCTTCTTCATAGTCATTGATCTTCATCCTTACTGGCTTAGTAATACAGTTGATTATGTGAGAGTTCCCATCAGCTGTTGAGACTGATGTTGATTTGATGGGTTCCAAGTTGTTTCCAGCTTTGAAAGCAAGTTACTCTGACATGTACTCATGCAATGCTCCTGAGTCAATTGTGATCTTGGCAGGTACTCCATTGATTACTCCATTCAAGTATAATAGCTTTCCTGAGTTTGAGGTCATCTGGGATAGGTATTCCTCTGTCATATGGTAGGTGAGTTCTGAGTCTTCTTCAAGTTCATCCTCCATGTTACCATGCTTCAGGGCCTCAATAAGGTCAAAGGTTCTTGATGGCTGGTGTCCATTTCTTCTCTGAGGGCAGTACTTTGCAATATGTCCCTGCTGGTGGCAATGGAGCAAAGTCCTTTCTTCTTACATTCTTATGAGGTAGAGTTCTTCTGCATAGCATCTATTTCCATTGGCACTGCTACTGATTGTCTTCTTTCATAGTGATTGTGGCCTCTCTGATTAGTTATTGTGTGCTTCCCAACTGTAAACATAGCTGAGTCATAGTAAATGGCAATCTTGATGGCTTCTTCAATAGCTTGAGGTCTTTGATAATTCACTTCCTTACAAGTTCTTTTGTTCAATCCATCAACAAAGTATTCAACTTGATCCAGAGGGTCTGTTCTTTCAATTCACCCAAGTAGACATCTATATTCATAGATGTACTCTTGGACCATTTGTTTCTGTCTGGGTGTCTTCAACTTTCTTCTTAGTGGTGTCTGTTGGTGTAGGGATTCAAAGGCATCCTGAATTTCCAACACAAACTCATCCCAGGTAGAGATTGTAGAGCATCCCATCATGGTGGCTGACCTGACCTTGTTGTGGTACCACTGTAAAGCTGCATCTGCCAGGTAAGAGGCTGCATAATATAAATTGCTTTCTGGAGCAATTCCCTTAGCCTTGAAAGCTTCTTCAATCTGGAAGAGCCAAGTTCCCAGGTTTTCATTGACTCTACCATGGTACCAGTGTAGTGGGGTCACAGTGACACCCACAGGCAGATATGCTCCTTCTATGTTTTCACTTTCCTAAAAAAGATTACCCCCCCTATATCAGTATCATTGCAAATTGCAATATTTTCTATCTGTCTATGTGATTATTACTATTTGACCTGGCAAACTATTTGTCACTATTAACCATTGCACAAGCTATTCCTATTCCTTGCCATGATTCCAAGAGAAAATAGTTACCATTTAAGGTAAGTACCCCCAACAGTGCCTATGTCATGTGACCATTCTGGTTTCATAACCCTCCTATCCTACTACCATATGAGGTAACTACAGGACACAGAGGTTTCATATTACCACTATTTGATTGGCTAGGTACTACTATGTCTCATGGAACAATCTGCCAAGAATTTGAGCTATTTTTAGTACACAGTGACATGATTGGCTGTCTACTACCTTCTGGAAACTTCCAGAATGTACTTTTCAGCAAGCATTTGAGCAGCAAAAACTATAAATGGGAGGCTACTCCATGAAAACAAATCATCCCTCTTCCAATATTCTGACTTATTCATTAGTGAGATCACCGCTGCCTATTACCACTACTTTCTTACCCAGACCTGACAATACTCCCAGGAAACCATGCTGACAGCCAACTGACCTTGGAGGCACTACTTGTGAGGAATACTCAGAGTAGGTATTTTTATTATATTTGATTGTTTTCCCAAGTTTGTTTTTGTACAGGGAAAGATACTTTTCAGTCTTTGTAACTATTGGTCAAAGCTGCATTCTTATCAAGTCCCTGTTGGTGGAGTTTACTGTTGTTTTGACTTTGGAAGCTTTAGTACTCTGTCATCTCAAAGGATGTTGAATCCATTATAAACTTTTGTTAAGACACCAACTAAGTTGGGGATTGTAGCTCAATAGTTTTCCCTTGACAAGCTTGAGGTTTTATCCCCCTTCACATTAGATTAGACAAAAGACCCAATATTCCTAGCAAGCTTTTGCCAGAGGTTATCACACCCAGCAAACACCCCACACATATTCACACTTGAGAAATGTTGGCATAAGAGTTGTAGAGGTAAAGGGAGTTTAGCTAGTATTGTATTTACTAAGACTTGAATTAGTTTTTATTGAGATTCCAGCAGCTCCTTTTAGGCATTTTGCCAGATCAATTGCTGACTAATTGTATTTCCTAATGTAGGTTGTGGCTGATGACTCATTTGATTGCATCATCATCACCCAACAAGTTCCACTTAATATATCTATTTCTGTCTAATAAGGTTCTGCTGATTCATTTGCTGACTAATGCTACTGACATGATAGTTAACACAGATATACTGATAAGCTAAGCATGTACTAATTGATTTGACTAAAGCTGGTCTAACTTAAATGTTCAAGTGGTAGATCATAACATAACAACAGTTCAACTATTATCACTATTTCTGATAAGCTTACTATATCCAAATCACTTCTTAAATTGCAATTGTAACAGTAATAGAGAGTGCAGTAAGCTTTAGTGTTGAACAAAGTATTTTTGCAGGAGCATCACAGCACATATGCAGTAACTGTTTCTGCCAGGCCAGGATTTGTTGCATAGCATTCTTCCATTCTTGATTTTTGGACATCTTGAAGGAGGCTTCTTCTTTCTTCAGGAGGGATGTTTCTTGTTATTGCTGCTACCAATATTACAAGTCTTGGTATAAGAGTTGTAGAGGAATAGGGAGTTTAGCTAGTATTGTATTCACTAAAACTTAACCAATCTTTATTGAGGTTTCAGCAGCTCCTTGTATACATTTTGCCAGATCAATTCCTGACTAATTGTATTTCCCAATGTAGGCTGTGGCTGATGACTCATTTGATTGCATCATTATCACCCAATAAGATCCTACTTAATATATCTATTTCTGTCTGATATGGATCTGCTGATTCATTTGCTGACTAATGCTACTGATTTGATAGATAATACTGATATACAATAAGCTAAACATATAACTAATGGATCTGACTAAAAACTGCTCTAACTTAAACATTCAAGTGGCAGACCATAACACAAGTACACTACCAGCAAGTCCTCCTGGCCACTGATACTCATCAACCTGAATCTGCGGCCTATCTTATGGTATCAGAGAAGAAATTTGATGCTGATACCACCGGTGTCTGGGCCTCAACTTCTGTGCAACCTGGATAGCTACCTGTATCCATTACTGCATGAATATGTAAGCCTTCCAGCAGGATAGCAGTAAATGGCTTACATGTAAATGAGCAAATTTTTATCTGCATTGGAGATACCCCAGCCATTGGCAAGATAGCCAGCTTTTCTGGGCACTATTGACAGTATTGCTGTTGAATGTGTGAGATCCTGGGGACTTACTCCAAAACTCACACAGATTATTATTACCTAAACACAGACACTAGTAACATCATCATCCCACAGAGAGAATGTATAGAAGTCAGCATACAATTGCAGCAAAGATGGCAAGCTATAAGCTATTGGCTGGAGTGTGGAATCATGTGGAAACCAGAGAAACTTAAGATAGAGGGTATCTGTTGGAGCAAAAGCTTTCCACTGGCAGCAATGCATTTGCTTTTCAACAATATCTCTATACTGATGACCAAGTTGTACATGGGGCATTTCATGCTATATGAGCCCTGTGAGATACTGGAGAAATTTGAAAGAATTAGCATGATATTAAAGGGTATTTGCTACCCTAAGTACTTCTTGTGGGCTCCAATCAACATTCATATGCATATTCAAGAATACAAGCTCAAGGACGGGATGAACTGGATATGTATTTATTTGAGTGGCCTTTTGAAGCCATTGCTACCAAGAGTACATTGGAAGCACTGTGAGTCAGTAGTGGACAATGTAGAATAATATATCCAAAAGTGGCTTACCAATTCCAACTTGACACATCTACAGCTTTTGTGCAAAGAGTTTGTGATGGGATTTGAGCAGCTATACTACAAACATAAAGCTGAATTTGCTACACCATCTTGCTTGGTATGTTGAGTATACTGGACCTTGCTTCACCTTTTGGGAGTTTCCTATGGAGAGGATGTGTGGGGAGATGGTGAGACAAGTCAAGTTGCAGGTACTATCATATCCCAATCTCATCAAAAAAATTACCTTCAAGAATGTCACAGATGTGATGAGTTGTTACAAGGAGGACAGCCAGGAAGAGTTGGAAAGTACTGAGGAGATATGTGCACATGGAGTCACCTATGCCTATGGCATTAATAAGCTACACAGCCCTAATGAGTGGGTAATCAGTTAAGTTATGTAAGGTTGGGTTTTGTGCATCAAGTAACCATTCTTTATAAGAAAACTCTTCCAAAGTATGCAGGGTTTCCCTTGGTCACAAGCTAGTCTCTGCATTATTCAATATGGAATTCACACATACAAGAGCCAAGGCACACCTATAAGGGGGACTAGAATCCAGCAGGGCAAAGGTATATATTGTCAAAATACCAAAAAGTTCTTTGCCAATATTCAGGAAGTAGTCATGGCAGAAGTGGCAATAACCAACCATAAGTTTGCAAGAGCTATATGTAACCAGCAATACAAGGTAAATGGCAATTTTGCAAGCTTCACACTAAAAAGCTGTAAAGTAGAGGTGATACAAGTATGTCAATTGCAGCAGGTGTGTGCATTTGTAGAGGTTAGTAAGCAGGAGGACATGTGTTGAGTACCCATGGTAGTTGTGGGTAAGCAAATAAAGAGCAGTGATTATACAGTGGAATATATGAATTGCACAAGGGGAGGTGGAAAAGGAAACACTATTTGGTAAATTGGTAGAGTAGCAAAATAGAGAGCTAGCTGTGGATTACCTGTTGAAATATTGGACTATTTGATATCATTCTGCAGCTAAAAGCTTACTCAACAATTCTGGACTACTCTTGGTCACTGTGGGACTAATTTACAGCTCTAACTTTGCCACTTTCTTCAGATCTATGATCTTATGATTATTCCCCTATAGTCAGGATCAAGTTAGCATTAATACTAACTATTATGTACTAACCCTGAAACTGTTACAGAATGCTCCTGAATATCAAGAAACCCTCCTTACTTAGTGTTACAGCTGTATTACTTCTACAAAGGTATAAATACTGAGCTTCTTTATTGATAAACAACAGTTCAACTGTTATCACTATATCTTGATAAGTTCCTTATATCCAAATCACTTCTTAAATTGCAACAGGTTATGAGCCCTGATTGCCTTAATCTATTCTGAAGATGACTTCTACCAGCAAACAGAACAACACAAACATCTTCCCTGTAAAGGAGAGGTTTGATGGGAAGAACTACAGACTTTGGAGAATCAAGATGCAGATCCACCTTGAGGAAAGGAAGCTTTGTAATATAGTAACAGGAAAAGAAGTTAAGCCCAAAGGAACAGCAGAAGAAGTGGACAAGTTTTAAGAGAAGGAGAGAAAGGCCATTGATGCCATATGTATCAATGTGCAAGATTCCTTCATTGGAGAGTTACCAAAATGGAGACACTTGCAGAGGAACTTTACAGTATTAATGCTGGTGTAGATGATGAAGAAAAGATACTCTGTCTGCTTTGCAGCCTACCAGACAAGTATGAGCCACTCATAATTTCTTTTGATAGCAGAGAAGACAACTTGACTTTAGACTATGTCAAAGGAAGACTTCTCCATGAAGAACTCAGATGTAATGATCAAGCAGAGAAAATCAAAGATAATGCTTTATTCAGTTCAGAAAGGCACGCAGAAAAGAAGGGAAAACAACAAAACCAAAGAAAACCTGGTTGCTGCAACTATTGTTAAAAGCCAGGACACTGGGCAAGAGAATGCAAGAAGAAACAAGCAGACAAAAAACAGAAACTAGAGCAGGCAAGCCATATAACTACTGATGAACAATTATTTGTACCGTACAAGAGAGTGCAAGTAACCAAAGTAATGAATGGTATATTGACTCTGGAGCATCACAGCATATTTGTGGTATAAAGGAGTGGTTCAGCAACCTAAAAAATATTCCCGTAAGAAAGGTCTATCTGTGAGATAACTCTGCTCTGGAAGCTACCGCAAGTGGGTCTATACAACTAAATATGAGCAACAGCTCAGAGTCAACTACAGCAAGACTCACTGACGTACTCTATGTGCCTGGAATGGCTAAGAACTTACTCTCAGTCAGTAAAGCAACTGCTCAGGGACTGAAATTTGTTTTTACTAAGATGAGCTGCTCAATATTGAGTGAGAATGGACAAAAATTAGCTTTGGGAATCAGAGATCACAATATATACAAGTTACAATGCAAGATCATTGTACCTGAGTATGACAACATTGCTGAAACTGATGAAACCAACTGGGAGACATGGCATAGGAGGCTAGGACACATTGGGGAACAGAAAATGAGCCAATTGGTGAAAAATCAGCTTGTTTTGGGCCTAAAATACTCAATTCCAATCAAATTGAATGTTTGTAAGGGATGTTCATATGGCTAACAAGCTAGGCAACGTTTCAAGAGTTCAGAAGGCATCAATACCACCAAAATATTGGCTATTGTACACTCAGACATATGTGGCCCCATGAGAACACTGTCCTTTGGAGCCAAGAGATACTTAATGATGTTTATTGATGACAAAACAAGATATACATGGGTGTACTTCCTCAAAACAAAGGATGAAGCTTTAGAGATGTTTAAGCACTTCAAGAACATGGCAGAAACACAAACTGGGTGTAAATTGAAGGTACTACAAAGTGACAATGGAGGAGAATACTGCTCAAAGGAGTTTGCAAAATACTGCTTGTCTACTGGTATACTTCAACAGACCACAGTTCCTCATACTCCACAGCAAAATGGAGTTGCAGAATGTGCAAGTAGAACAATAGTAGAGATGGGAAGATCTATGCTACTTGATAAGGGAATGGACTACAGGTTTTGGGCTGAATCTGTTGCTACCACTGTATACATTAAGAACAGATGCCCAACAACAGCACTACAAGATTCCTCACCCTATGAAGCATATACAGGGAGAAAACCAGATCTCCAGCACCTCAAGATCTTTGGCAGTGATGTTTTTTATCCTATCCCTGACAAAAAACGCTCAAAGTTGGAACCAGAGAGTAGGAGAGAGATCTTTCTTGGGTATTGTGAAGATACTAAAGGGTATAGAGTGTATGATGGCAAAATTCAGAAGCTGATCAAGAGCAGGGACATTGTATTTGAGAAGAATTCAGATCAGAAAGCCACAGAAATCATTGCTGCCTGATGATGCAATCAACACTAATGAAGAAGATACGTACCAAATCCAGCCAGATACAGAAGATACTTCTACCAGTTCCAGATCAGAACAGATTATCCCAGTTAGGAGATCTACCTGAATAAGAAATGCCCCTGGATCCTGGTGGCAGACATCCAATGATCATGAAGAAGCTTATCTTGCCTTATGTGCCAAACCTCAGAATCTGAAACAGGGAATGCAAAGTCCAGATGCTACCAAGTGGCAACAAGCCATGCAGGAGGAGTACCAATCACTGATCAAGGCAAAAACATGGGAACTGGCAGATTTACCAAATGGGAGAAAGCCAATAGGATGTAGATGGGTCTACAAGATCAAGATAACCTCAAATGGTACCATTGATAAGTACTGCTATGATCTACCACTTGAATGTTTAAGTTAGATCAGTTTTTTTTAGTCAAATCAATTAGTTATTTGTTTAGGTTATCAGTGTATCAATATTATCTATCAAATCAGTAACATTAGACAGCAAATGAATCAGCAGATCTTTATCAGACAGAAATAGATATATTAAGTAGGATCTTTTTGGGTGATGACAATGCAATTTAATGAGTCATCAGCAACAGCCTACATTAGGAAATACAATTATTCAGCAATTGATCTGGCAAAATGTATATAAGGAGCTGCTGGAATCTCAATAAAGATCAGTTCAAGTTTTAGTGAATACAATACTAGCCAAACTCCCTATTCCTCTACAACTCTTATGCAAGACTTGTAAGAGTACAAGGCTAGATTGGTGGCTAAAGACTTTTCCCAGATCCAGGGACTAGACTTTAAGAAAACATTTGCTCTAGTTGCCAAGTTTAACTCCATTAGGACAGTTCTAGCCCTGGCAGCTGTACACAGTTTAGATATACACCAAATGGATGTCAAAACAGCCTTTCTAAATGGGGATTTGCAAGAAACTATGTATATGGAGCAACCAGAAGGCTTTACCAATCCAAAAGTACCCCATGAGGTATGGAAACTTAGAAAATTGTTGTATGGGCTTAAGCAGGCACCTAGAGCATGGTATAACAAGATTGACACATATCTAGAGGAAATCAGGTTCTCTTGTAGCACTGCAGATCACAGTATATATGTGAGACAGCTCAAAAAGGGTGTGATCATCCTAGTTCTTTATGTGGACAACCTAATTATAGCTTCAAGTGACCAAGAGGCACTTATACAGACAAAATCAGATCTCTTCAGCAAGTTTGAGATGAAAGATCTTGGAAAATTGAGCTATTTTCTTAGAATTGAAGTCAAATTTGATATTCCTGAGCAGAAAATTGTGCAGAATCAGTCTAAGTACATTAGGTACATTCTTAAACGCTTCAAATGGAAAATTGCAAACCTGCAGCTACCCGTATGGACAATAACCTGAAATTAAGCAAATCTCAGCCAGTTATAGATGAAAATGGCTCAGATATGGACCAAAACTTTCCCTATCAATCAATGGTTGGTAGCCTAATGTACTTGATGGTGTCTACATGTCTAGATATTGCAGTGGCAGCTGGAATAGTCAGTCAATTCATACAGAATTATGGAGCAGATCAAATTGCAGCAGTTAAGTGGATTTTCAGATTTCTACCAGGTACCATAAATATGGTACTGGTACACTCTGGAGCAGCTAATAGGCAAAGATTTGATGGTTATAGTGATTCAGATTGGGGTAGGGATCTGATTGACAGACGCTCTACCACAGGCTATGTATTTCTTTATGCTGGTGCATCTATTACTTGGAATTGCAAGAAACAACCAACTGTGGCCCTATCTACAACTGAAGCTGAATATATGGCTGCATGTCAAGCAACTAAGGAGGCTTTATGGCTACAAAAGTTATTCAAAAACCTTGGTTTTAACTTGTATGAACCAACATGTATTACAAGGATAATCAAAGCTGTATTACATCAGCTAGAAGTCCTACTAATCATGCCAGAACTAAGCACATTGATATACAGCATCACTTTGTGAGGGAAGCTGTAGAAAATAACTTAATAGAGTTAGTGTACTGCCCAACTAACAGAATGGTGGCAGATACATTGACAAAACCACTAGCTAGGCCACAATTTGAGAATCTCAGAGAGGAATTAGGATTAAGATATTATTTAGTTGACAGAGAGTGCTGAAATATTGGACTACTTGGTACCATTCTGCAGCTAAAAGCTTACTCAATAATTCTGGACTAGTCTTGGTCACTGTGGGACTAATTTACAGCTCTAACTTTGCCACTTTCTTCAGATCTATGATCTTATGAATATTCCCCTATTGTCAGGATCAAATTAGCACTAATACTAACTATTATGTACTAACCCTGAAACTGTTACAGAATGCTCCTGAATATTGAGAAACCATCCTTACTTAGTGTTACAGCTGTATTATTTCTACATAGATATAAATACTGAACTGGTAAGATGCTTATAGTGAGCTGCTGGAACATCAACAAGAATCAGCTCAAATTTTAGTGAATATAATACAAGCTAAACACCCTATTCCTCTACAATTTGTAAACTAAGACTTGTTATTTTAGTAGCAGTGTTGGGCCTCAACACTTGAAACTTAGCCTATCAACTCTGTTATAAAATCTGGCACCCTAACTGATTTTCTCTAACCCAAACATAACTAATCCCAGTTATGTTTATTTTATCACCTCTCAGAATCTATTTTTAGCTGTCACACTTGATAAATTTTCATGTGGTGACTACATCCTCAACTGATCTGCTAAGCCTTTCCAAGTGATTAGTCATCTGAGATATATCCAACCACTTAGCAGTTTCCAAGAGATCAGTTGATTAATGATGCAATTTATCATTTATCTTATGCACCTAAGAGCACCCCAACAGATTTCAATTAGTCCAGTCTCTTGGTGCTTACTAATTCAACATGATCAGAAAAATATAAATAAAGTTTACTGCACCTTTTGGATCAGTTTGTGTCTCAGCAAAATTAAGATTGTACCTCTGCAAAATTAAGAATTCATCAATTCCATTCTAGCTTCCACCCTAGCCTTGCATATCTAGCATTCCCAAGAACACCAAGCCTAGCCTGTATAGCAAACCAACTCTGTTGCCTTTATAGCCCAATAAAACTATTTACAAAACCAATATTAGACTAGAACTACTCTGCTAATATTTCTGTCATCTTTGACAATTCAAAAATTTTGCGCTTAGTTGCCACTTAGGTTCAGTTAACTCATTCAAGAGTTTTACTACACTTTTCTCTTGAATAAAACAAGCATCAATAATCAGAATCTCCTCTCAAGATGCTGGAAAATCAACAATGAAGGAATGCCATGCAGTTAATCTTAGTTTAGCAGCAACAATTAGTCCAGATCCTAGCCAGCAGCAACAAGCTATGGCTACCATGGCTCAGAGCCAGCAAAGCCCTGTCAAGAGTAATTTTAGTGTCACAAACAGCCAGTGTCATGGTAGATTCATGGAAAGACTAAGAATTTGGCTCTTGCAAGCTGAAGAAGCCTTCAGGGCTAAAGGAATTGCCCAGAAAAAGCTGCATTTTGCAGCTTCTTACTTGGCAGATGCAGCTTGACTACAGTATTGCAAGAAGATCAGCTCAGCCATCACAACAAGAAGCTTTAATATCTCTACCTTGGAGAAGTTTTGGTTGGAAACATAGAATGCCTTTCAGCCTTCACATGAGTCAACTTTATTACACAGGGGGCTGAAGACAATCAGACAGAAAGAAATGGTTCAGAATACAACTATCAATATAGTTGTTCCACTTTAACAAATTGAAAGAATGGTCCCCCTTTATCAAGTTAAATACCTTACTGATGGGTTAGAAGAAGTTTTGCAGGGATGACAATTGGTGAAGATCTTACACCATGGAAGAAGCCATCAAGATTGACATCAACTATGGCTCAGCAATGAAGAGACAAATTTGTCAGCTATTTACATACCAAATAGCTTGCATTAACCCTGACACTGTTCCATAATGTTCCTGCCTACTGGGACATGAGCCCCAATTGCCTTGATCTATTCCAAAATGACTTCTACCAGCAAACAGAATAACATAAGCCTCTTCCCTCTAATGGAGAGAATGAATTGAAGAGCCACAGACTTTCAAAAAGCAAGATGCAGGTCCACCTTTAGGAAAGAAAACTTTGGAATGTAGTAACAAGAGAGGAATCAGACCTTAAAGGAACAGTAAGAAAGATGAGAAGTCTAATGAGAAGGCTAGAAAAGCCTTAAGTGCCGTATTTATACATGTGAGAGATTCCTTCATGGATCAAATTTAAGCTTTTAGTGCCGCAAAAACAGCATAGGAATCAATAAAGAAGATCTTCAGAGCAAAGTCAGTATTACACAAGCATTATTAAAAAAGGAAGGTTCTTCAACAGAAGAAAGAAGCCAGAGGATGATTTGTTGTTACTCATTACTAGAATGGAGACACTTGCAGAAGAACTCTATAGTGTCAGTGAGAAGTACTTAGGGTGGTGGATATTCTGTAATATCATGCCACTTTTTTCAAATTTCTCCAGTATCTCAAAGGGCTTGTTTTGCATGAAATACCCCATGTACAACTTGGTCATCAAAATAGGGATATTATTGGAAAAGTAAATGCGTTGCTCTCAGTGGAAACCTTTTGCTCCCACAGATGCCCTCCATCTTAAGAATCTCCAGTTTCCAATGGATTTGATATTCTGGCCAATGGCTTATAGCTTTCCAACTTTGATGCAATTGCAAGCTGACTTCTGTACATTCTCTCTGTGGGAAGATGGTGTTCATAGTGTTGGTGTTTGGGCAATAGCTGTGTGAGCCATGGAATAACTCCCTTGGATCTCACAGATGTGACAGCAATACTGTGCATTATAACCAGAAAAGCCAGCTTTATTGCTGATGGCCAGGGCATCTCCAATGCAGATGATAATATATGCTTTTACATGACAGTCATTTACTGTTATCCTGCTGGAAAGCTTACAGAATTCATCCAGCAATGGATACAAGTGGCTATCCAGGTTGGACAGTGATTTAGGACCAGATACCAGTGAGATTAACATCAGATTTTTACTCATGTACTGTTAGATAGATGGCATATTCAGGTTGATGAGAATCAGTGGCCAGCAGGATTTGCTGGGAGAGTACTTGTTTGATGAGAATCCATCTAGTGCCAAGGCAAAGGCATGTTTGTATATACCTTCAAAGTAGCCACTGCTTCTTAGCTGCTTGAAATGATCACCATTACATATATTGAATATGATTGAGTCTGATTAATACTGAGTGTGGTACTTTATAGCTTTGCAATATTTGTTGGACTCTTGTTTCAAAGGGTGTTGTTGCATTGCATATTGAGATTTGACTGGGCTCATGTGTGGTACCATGTTTTCTCCTTGATAAATGCTGCTCTGTTGCATCTGTTTTGGCCTGCTTGTCCCTTGCTGGCACTCTGCTGGCAACCTGTTGCTTTCTTTCTGTTTGTATCAGTCTCTCAGCCCATGCTGTGACAGGCTCCTGAGGTAGCCACTTGCTTTATCACTGCCAGGTTGTTTGCTGCTACTTTGACTGAGTGCTTCTTGAGTAGAGCCATGCTTTTTCCTTGATAAATGTTGTGCCAGAGCATCTGTATCTGCCCGCTCTTCCCTTATTGGCATTCTTCCAGCTACCTGCTGTCTTGTTGATGCTTGTTTGGAGCTTTGGGCCCTGCTTAATACAGGCTCTTGAGGAGACTGCTGGTTTATAGCCATTGCACCCTTGTTTCTCTGCCTTTGATAGTTTCTGCCACCCTTGGGATTACTTTTTTAGTATACCAAGGCTGGCCCAAAACCTATTTGCTTGTTTTAGTACATAATAATGCTCATGAAGCAAGTTAAGCACATACTGCTTAGCCTTGTGTTCCCAATGGTCCCATAGTAAGCCAGCCTTAAGGTGTTGGTGTGCTAGTCTTCTGATGGCCTCTTGAATATGAGCCCACTCTTCAATATTGCACTCAATGGCTTATGAATCCTCAATGTCTTTTGACTTTTAGGCTTTGGTATAAACATTACATTTTCTCCCTCCCATGCTGTATAGGTTTTCTGTGAGCTTTATCTTTAGTCACTGATGTTGTGTTTCAAAGACTGTATGGCATTTCTCTGCTGTTACATCAGGAAATGGCCCAGTTCTTGGCAGTGACATTCTGCTACTTGAGTTCCTACTTTGCGGCAAGGATACTGCTTTCTCTACTGGGGAGATTGATTGCTCTGCACCTTTTGTCCACTCATCCTGCTTTGGGACTATTTTCTGATCTCTGTGGGCCATTACTTCTATCCTACCAGCCACTCCACCTATATGCCTCATTAATGCTCTGGTATGAGCTGACAACATACTTGCTAATATGGGTGGTGGTGATGTTATGACAGTCACTTACTGGTCTTTGAACTTGAGGTACTTCTCCTGCTATATTCTCATCTGCCTCATCAACATGGCAAGCTTGTAGCTCTGCAGAGATTTCCAATTGCCTACTTGACTAAGAGCCTGAGGACTCTGTATTATTACCTTCTGTGGGCATTCTGTCCATAGGGCCTTTTTTGGTTGTAGACCTGCTTGTTGCACTGAATGTCAAAGCAAGTTGTTGTCCAAATGCACTTCTGCTGCTGTCAGCCATTGGGCTTGGTTGGGAACCAGACAACTTCTCTTTATTGTTGGTGGCATATAAATGGAGGTGAGTCAAGCCAAAGGGTAAATGGTGTTACATATATGTGTGTATGTGGTGCTCCAACTTTATTTATAAGCCTTACTATGGCAGGTCATCACTGAATCTTACATTCATGTAGGTGCAATGTCTCAAATACATGACTGTCTTAAATTCACATGAGTATTGACAAAAAAGTGATATGTTAGCATTACATTATTGAGTGTTGAACTGCTTGCCCCATGGACAAGACTAATCTGATTCAACACCATAGGAGAAGAGAAAAAAGACCATGTGGCAATTGTAGCAAGCCTCTCAGCCATGAAGCATGCAGACAGTATAGGAAGTATTACAAGTATCACAACCAGTGTTCTGCCATGCAAGTCATATTTGACTATTCACCAGACACTATGGTACTAACAATATGTTGCCAGATGCTTGATACTTCTATGATGGCTCCTAGCGGCACTTGTCATATTGCGCAAACTGAGTTAGGTGAGTTTGTGATGTCTTTGGGCTCACCCCAACCTTCTGAACATTGCATGCATAGTGATAGCTCTGAAAAAGCAGGTTCATCTATGGATTGTGAGGCTATCTTTGCTAACAAGAGTACTCTGCATGAGCCTGACAAAATTGCATTATACAACAAGACAACACCTGTGGGAAAAAATACCAAGAATACTTTATGGAGTCAAGTGAGCCCACTAAATCATCTACTGGTGAATGATGTGTTGTTGTGGCTATAGAAGTGGTGCATTTCCACCAATATCAGGAATGAGGGCTTTATGGATTTATTAATACTTCTTGCCAAAATCATCCCAAGATGGATCCTTCCATATACATGGTATAAATAGAAAACAATCATGTGGCTGGCAACATATGACCCAGAGACTGTGCAGATACTGGCCACTATTGCAAGGTGTCTAACTTGTTAAGAATATACCATCATTGGGGGAAGACATTATTCATACCCTGGATATACTCCAGTAGTGCCATTGTTATGATCTGCCGCTTGAATGTTTAAGTTAGATCAGTTTTTGGTCAAATCAATTAGCTATATGTTTAGGTTGTCAGTATATCAGTATTATCTATCAAATTAGTAGCATTAGTCAGCAAATGAATCAGCAGATCCTTATCAGACAGAAGCAGATATATCAGGTAGAATCTTAATGGGTGATGATGATGCAATCAAAAGAGTTATCAGCTACAGCCTACATTAGGAAATACAACTAGTCAGGAATTGATCTGGCAAAATGTATATAAGGAGCTGCTGGAATCTTGATAAAGATCCATTCAAGTTTCAGTGAATACAAAACTAGCTAAACTCCCTATTCCTCTACAACTCTTACACCCAGAATTGTAACACCATGTACAAATAAGTTCATGCAGTCCAACAAATATTGTTAAGCTATGAAGTACTGCACACAGTATCAATCAAGCACAAACATATCCAATATACTTGATGGCAAACATACAAGCAGCTAAGAAGTAAGGGCTGCTTTGAAGGTATGTATGACCATGTTTTGCCTTGGCATTAGATGTATTTGCATTAAACAAATGCTCTACCAGCAAATCCTGCTGGCCACTGATTCTCATTAACCTGAATTAGCTGCCTAAGTTGCAGTATTGGGGCAAAAATTGGATGGTAGTCTCACTGGTATCTAGGCCTAAATCACTGTCCAACCTGGAGAGCTACCTGTATCCTTTGCTGGATGATTTTGTATGCTTTCTAGCACAACAACAGTAGGTGGCCATTATGCCAAAGCACATATTATTATCTGCGTTGTTGATACCCAGCCATCAGCACTAAAGCTGGCTTTTCTGGGCACAATGGATGGTATAGACATCAAAGTGTGAAATCCAGGGGACTTACTCCATAATTCACACATGTTATTATAACCCAAACAACAACATCAAGAACATCATCTTCCTGCAGAGAGAATGTAGAGAAGTCAGCAGGCAATAGCAGCAAAGTTGGCAAACTATAAGCCAGTGGCCAGAACATGGCATCAATCAGAAACCAGAGAAACTTAAGATAGAGGGTCTTAGTTGGAGCAAAAGCTTTCCACTGGGAGCAATTCATTTGCCTTTCAACAATATCCCTGTTATGATCTGCCGCTTGAATGTTCAAGATAGAACAGTTTTTAGTCAAATCAATCAATATATGTTTAGGTTATCAGTATACCAGTATTATCTATGAAATCAGTAGTATTAGTCAGCAAATGAATCAGCAGATCCTTATCAGACAGAAATAGATATATTAAGCAGGATCTTATTGGGTGATGATGATGCAATCAAATGAGTCATCAGCCACAACCTACATTAGGAAATACAATTAGTCAGCAATTGATCTGGCAAAATGTATATAAGGAGCTGCTGGAACCTCAATAAAAATCAGTTCAAGTTTTAGTGAATACAATACTAGCTAAACTCCCTATTCCTCTACAACTCTTATACCAAGACTTGTAACATTGGTAGCAGCAATAACCAGAAACCTCCCTCCTGAAGAAAGAAGCAACCACCCTCAAGATGTTGGACAATCAAGAATGGAAGAATGCCATGCAGCAAATCCTGGCCCAACAGCAACAGTTACTCCAGATCCTCAGCCAACTGCAACAAGGAATGACTACCATGGCTCAGAGCCAGCAAAGCCCTGTCAAGAGCAACTTTAGTGTGAAGGTCAACCGGTACCATGGCAGAGTCAATGAAAACCTGGGAATCTAGCTCCTTCAGATTGAAGAAGCTTTTAAAGCTAAAGGAATTGCTCCAGAAAGCAAGTTGCATTATGCAGCTTCTTACCTGGCAGATGCAGCTTTACAGAGGTACCACAACAAGATCAGGTCAGCCACTATGATGGGATGCTCCACAATCTCTACCTGGGATGAGTTTGTGTTGGAAATTCAGGATGCTTTTGAACCTCCACACCAACAGACACTACTAAGAAGGAAGTTAAAGACACTCAGACAGAAAGGAATGGTGCAAGAATACATCTATGAGTACAGATGTCTACTGGGACAAATTGAAAGAATGGACCCCTTGGATCAAGTTGAATACTTTATTGATGGGTTGAAAGAAAGAACTCGCAAGGAAGTGAATTACTGAAGACCTCAGACTATTGAAGAAGCCATCAAGATTGCCATTGACTATGACTCAGCTATGTTTGGAGTTGGGAAGCCTACAGTGACTAATCAGAAAGGTTACAATCATTATGAAAGAAGACAGTCAGAAGCAGTACCAATGGAAATAGACCCTATGCAGAAGAATCCTACCTCAGAAGAATGTAAGAAGTAAGGACTTTGCTTCAATTGCCACCAGCAAGGACATATTGCAAAGTATTGCCCTCAGAGAAGAAATGGACACCAGCCAACAAGAACATTCAACCATATTGAGTCCCATGAACACAGTAATGTGGAAGACAAGCTTGAAGAAGACTTGGAACTCACCTTCCATATGACAGAAGAATACTTGTCCCAAATGACCTCAAATTCAGGGAAGTTATTGTACTTGAATGGAGTAATCAATGGAGTACCTGCCAAGATCATGATTGACTCAGGAGCATTGCATGAATACATGTCAGAGCAATTTGCTCTGAAAGCTGGGATCAACTCAGAACCTACCAAATCAACTTCAGTTTCAACAGCTGATGGGAACTCTCACATAATCAACCGTATTACTCAGCCAGTAAGAATCCAGATCAATGACTATGAAGAAGACCTACAGGCTTATATATTTGGGAACTGCAAGTTTGACCTTGTACTTCAAAAAACCTGGCTATTTTGTCGTAATCCGTCAATCAACTGGAGAACCCATGCTACTCAGATCTAAAAAGACAACAAGACCTACAAGCTATTACCTGCCAGGCTGGATTTCAACTTGGTGAATTCCAGTATGTGTGAGACAAGTGAACTTAGCAAGACCCAGCTCTGTAGAGCACTTAGAAAAGGTACCCAGATGTTCCTCATGGCTGTATTACAGGAGGATTCCGCTACCCCAGCACTCCAGCAGGTCCAGACTCTCCTGAAGAAATATTTGGACGTGTTTCCAGATGAGCTTGTAAGCCCACCGCCAGTCAGAGACGTGGATCATGCCATTGACACAGGAGATAGCCCTCCAGTAAGCAAGACACCTTACAGAATGAGTCCATTGGAATTGGAGGAAATGAAGAGACAAATTGATCAGCTATTGGAGCAAGGATACATCAGGCCCAGCAAGTCACCCTGGGGTGCACCAGTGCTTTTTGTGAAAAAGAAGGATGGAACACTTAGGATGTGCATTGACTACAGAGCCCTGAACTCAGTTACCGTCAAGAATAAGTACCCCTTACCTTGGATTGATGAGCTTTTGGACCAACTTAATGGAGCCACTATTTTCAGCAAGATTGACCTCATGTCAGGATACAACCAGATTAGGGTGAAGCTAGAAGACATCCCTAAGACAGCATTCAGGGCCAGATATGGACATTACGAGTACTTGGTCATGAGTTTTGGCCTCACCAATGCCCCTGCCACTTTCATGACCCTGATGCAGACTGTCTTCCAGGAGTACTTAGACAAGTTTGTGATAATCTACCTAGATGATATACTGATATACAGCAAGACAGAAGAGGATCACTTGGTGCACATTGAAAAGGTCTTGAAGAAGCTAAGAGAGAACAAGCTTTATGGCAAGCTACCCAAGTGTGAATTCTTCAAGGAACATGTAGAATATCTGGGACACATAGTGACTGGCACAGGAGTAACCGTAGACCCCAAGAAGGTGAAAGTAATCAAAAATTTGAAGCAGCCCCATAGCATATCAGAACTCAGATCATTCCTTGGAATGGTTTCCTATTATTGGAGATTTGTCAAGTCCTTTGCAAGTATTGCAGCCCCTTTAACTGATATCCTCAAGAAAGACAATACCTACAAGTGGGACATAGCTTGTGAGACTGCCTTCCAGACGCTCAAGAATGAACTTGCTAAGCTGCCAAGCTTAAGAATACCAGACTTCAGAAAAGAGTTCACTCTGTGCACAGATGCTTCAGATTATACAATTGGTGAAGTGCTGAGCCAAGAACACAAGGGAAAGGACTACCCTGTTGCCTTTGAATCCAAGAGACTGAACTCAGCAGAACAAAACTATCCAGTCCATGAGAAGGAGATGCTTGCTATAATACACTGTTTGAAGACATGGAGATGCTATATTGAAGGAGTCAAATGCACTGTGAAGACTAATCATGCCTCCCTCAAGTATATATATACTCAGAAGGTACTCTCTAGAAGAATGACAAGATGGAGTGAATACATTCAGCAATTTGACCTGGAGATTGTCTACTGCCCTGGAAGAAACAACATGGTTGCTGACGCCTTATCAAGATTAGATCAAGTTGCACAACTCAACTTGGTGCATGAATCAGATTGGCCTAGCCTATTACCAAAGTACTTGGAGGACCAAGCCATTGCTAATAAGGTGGATGAAGATATCAAGAAGATAATCCGTGATGAAGCCAGCAAATTTGTAGTACAGGATGAAACACTCTACCAAATTGTTGATGGAAGCCCTATTGCCTATTGCATTTATGTTTCTTGCTTAGATTTAATACATAAGCTACACAATGGAAATGGACATCTTGGGATTGAATGAACCTATAGCCTTGTGAAAGCCAGAGCATGGTGGCCCAGAATGAAACAAGATATTGAGAAGCTAGTGAAAACATGCCCAAACTGCCAAATCAATCAAGGCCAGCCACAAAGAATTGCCAAACTCTTCCCTTTGGAGCCTGTAAGACCATTTGAGAGATGGGGAATTGACTTTATTGGAAGACTGCCAACTACCAGGAAATGCAACCATTGGATCCTAGTAGAAATTGACCATGCCACTAAATGGCCAGTTGCTAAAGCAGTACCAATAGCCAGTGAACAAGAAGTTGCAAGTTTCATTTACCATGAGATCCTGATGAAGTTTGGATGCCCTGTGGAGATCTTATCTGATAGAGGAGCAAACTTTATGGCAAAGACATTAGAGGCTTACCTGGAAATGCAGCAGATCAGACACTTGAAAACCTCAGCATATCAACCCAGAACTAATGGAGTCACTGAGCGGTTTAATGGATAATTTGGAAAAATGCTCACCAAGTATGCAAATGGAGTTGTCAGTAGATGGGATGAGTATACAGACCAAGCACTCTTTGCATGCAGAGTCAGAGTACACAACACCACCCAGCAATCACCATTTTACTTAGTGTATCAATGTGAACCAAGGATTCCAGGAGATCTCACACAACCAAAGCTTATAGACACCTTAGAAGATGAACTCAGTCAGCCAAGTAGACACCAGCAACTGGAACAAAGACATCAAGAGGCACAGACCAAAGTATCTCAAAGTGCAGAAAAGATGAAGCAGAGATTTGATAAGACTATAGCACCAGAAGCATTGACAGTTGTGAACTTTGTGTTGCTAAGAAACAACACTCGGAAGAAGTTTGAGCCACAATGGACAGGACCCTTCAAGATCATCAGAGAATGTCCATTTGCAACTTACCAACTGGTGGACAAGCAAGGCAATTTCCGGGAAGACTTAGTGCATAGGGACAGACTCAAGCTTGCAAGACTTGCTGATAATACTGAACCATCAAGATATTGGTATCACAAGAAAAGAGATTCAGGAGAACCCTCTCAACTTTAGTAGGGGAGAATGTTATGATCTGCCGCTTGAATGTTTAAGTTAGATCAGTTTTTAGTTAAATCAATTAGTATATGCTTAGGTCATCAGTATATCAGTATTATCTATGAAATCAGTAGCATTAGTCAGCAAATGAATCAGCAGATCCTTATCAGACAGAAATAGATATATTAAGTAGGATCTTATTGGGTAATGATGATGCAATCAAATGAGTCATCAGCTACAACCTACATTAGTAAATACAATTAGTCAGCAATTGATCTGGCAAAATGTATATAAGGAGCTGCTGGAACCTCAATAAAAATCAGTTCAAGTTTTAGTGAATACAATACTAGCTAAACTCCCTATTCCTCTACAACTCTTATACCAAGACTTGTAACATCCCTATACTGATGACCAAGTTGTACATGGGGCATTTCAAGCTATATGATCCCTGTGGGATACTGGAGAAACTTGAAAGAATTTGCTGGATATTATAGAGTATCCACTACCCTAAGTACTTCTCACAAGGCTCCAGCCAACATTCATTTGCATATGCAACAATACAAGTGCAAGGACAGGATGAGCTGAAAATGCATTTATTTCAGTGGCCTTCTGAAGCCATTGCTACCAAGAGTACACTGTAAGCATCCCTATGAAAAATAATTTGGTCCCGTAGGTGGATCCAATCCAGATTATTGGTCAGGATCCTGCTTATAGACCATCATTATACCAGTGGCTTGGAATTAGTGACCCTCTCAACAATCTTGTGATCGGACCACAATGGTGTTTTGCTAATTTTGCCACCAAATAAAGTGATAAAACTTGACAAGATTTGATTGGTGCGGTGACAATGATTGCATGGTATTATTGTGGTCTTATTGCACTCTACAACTATTTTGAATGAATCCAACTGGACAGGACATCCAATTGTCTGATATAGCAAGAAACTTGACTATATTACAATGGCCTCACAGCAAGACTCTAATGGCATTATATTGGATGTATGGCAGCCTAATGCTAGGTCTGTATAATGCTATTGTACCAATTTACCCAATGGTATTTCCTTTTCTACCTCCCCTTGTGTAATTCATATATTCCACCGTAGAATCACCCCTCTTTATTTGTTTACCCACTACTACCTTGGGTATTTTACATATAGTTTGAATCAAGAACTATAGCCTCCTGCTAACTAACCTCCACAACCATGCACACCTGCCACAATTGACATACTTCTATCAGCTCAACCTTACAACTTTTTAGTATTATACTTGCAAAGCTGCCATATACCTTGTACTGCTGGTAACATATATATCTTGCAAATATATGCTTGGTTGTTGCCACTTCTGCCATGAATACCTCCTGAATATCTGCAAAGACCTTCATGGTATTTGGCCAGTATATTGCTCCTCCCTGCAGGATTCTAGTCCCCTCATAGGTGTGCTCTGGCTTTCATTTGTGTGAATTCCATATTGAATGGTGTACAAGTTGGCTTGTGACCAAGTGTAATCCAGCATACGTTGGTAGAGTTTTCCTGATAAAAATTAGTTGCTTGTTGCATCTAGCCCAACTTTGCATTACTTGACTAGTTACCCTCACATTGAGGCTGCTTGGCTTCTTAATGCCATAAACATATGTGTCTCCATGTGCACATTTGTCCTCAGTATTTTACAACCTTTCATGGCTGTTCTTCATGGGCCAACTCATCACATCCTTGATGGACTTGAAGGTAGTTTTCTTGATGAGTTTGGGATATGGTAGTACCTGCAACTTGACTTGTCTTCCTATCTCCCCACACATTGGCTCCATAGGAGACTCCCAAAAGTAGAAGCAAGGCCCAATATTCTCCACACACCATGCAAGATGGAGTGGAAAATGGATACAGGTGTGGCAGAGATCTATGCATTCAGCTTTATGTTTGCAGTATAGCAGCTCACATCCTGTCACAAACCTATTGCACAACAGCTGTAGATGTGTCAAGTTGGCATTGGTGATCTGTTTCTGGATAAATATTCCTACAATGTCCACACATGACTCCCAATGCTTCCAATGTACTCTTGGTAGGAATGGCTTCAGAATGCCAATTGAATAAATACATAACCAATCCATTCAGTCTTTGCATTTGTATTGTTGCATATGCATAGGAATATTGGTTGGAGCTTGTCAGAAGTATTTAGGGTAGCAGATACTCTGTAATATCTTGCCAATTCTTCCAAATTTCTCCAGTATCTCACAAGGCTCATATAGCATGAAATGCCCCATGTACAACTTGGTCATCAGTATAGGGATATTGTTAAGCGCAAATGCATTGCTCCCAGTGGAAAGCTTTTGCTCCAACAGATACCCTCTATCTTATGTTTCTCTGGTTTCCAATTGATTCCACACACCAGCCAATAGCTTTAAGCTTGCCAACTTTGCTGCAACTGCATCTTGACTTCTATATATTCTCTCTGTGGGAGGATAATGTTCTTAGTGCTGGTGTTTTTGTAATAACAATGTGTGTGAGTTATGGAGTAAATCCCTTGGATCTCACCAATTTGACAGCAATATTGTCCATTGTGCCTGGAAAAACCTGCTATCTTGCGGATGGCTGGGATATCTTTAATGCAGATAATAATATGCGCATTTACATGATTGCCATTTACTGTTACTCTGCTGAAAAGCATACAAAACTCATCCAGCAATAGATATAGGAAGCTATCCAGATTGGACAGTGATTTAGGCCCAGATACAAGTGAGACTGCCATCAAGCCATAAGATGGGTAGCAAATTTAGATAGATGCAAATCAGTGGCCAGCAGAATTTGCTGGGAGTGTACTTGTTCAATGAGAATCCATCTAGTGCTAAGGTGAAGGCATGGTCATACATACCTTCAAAGTAGCCCTTGCTTCTTAGCTGTTTGTAGTGCTTACCATCAAATTTATGTGATATGTTTGCGCTTGACTGATACTGAGTGTGGTACTATATAGCCTTGCAGCATTTTTTGGACTGCATGAGCTTCTCTAGATGGGGTATATCTGGAACATATCTGGAGTGTGAGCAATGTTTTCCCTCAATGGCAGTGGATTCCTTACAATTTGGACTTGTTGCAATGGTAGCATAATTGGATGTGAATGCAATGCAACTGTTCACACATGCTGGAATCAGGACATCTCTGGATCATTTGTTGCCAGCCACATGAAAGTTGTTTGTTTTTACCGTGTACCCTAATGAAAAATCTCCATCTTGGAATTCAACTGATTTTTAGCTGGTATCCTGCTGGTATTCTGATGGTATTTTGCTGGTATTCAGCTGGTGTCTTGGGTTCAAAATTTCAAATGCAATTTTTGGTGGAAGTAATGGGCAACTAATTACTAAATTTGGCATGGATGCTAATTTGGCCAGTCTCCTCCTGGAGAACCTGTTTGCTTGCCTCCCCATTAGGTCAGAACAGAGATAATGAGAGTTGCCAGTTTTGAGGAACTTGGAATTCTGCTGATACTATGATGGGGTTTTGCTGGCCTTTTCTCAATTTGTTTTTTTAGGATACATGGTGAGTTGCATCCCCAAATAATTTTGGCAAGAAGTAGTACTAAATCCTCAAAGCCCCCATTACTGATACTAGTGAAAATGCGCCACTTCTCTAGCTACAACATTACATCAATTACCAGTTGATGAATACTGGGCTCAGTTGGCTACATAAAGAATCCTTGGCATTTGTTTCAGCAGGTGTTATCTCATTGCATATTGGGATTAGACCAGGCTCATATATGTTACTGTTGTTAGGGAAGATTGGCTCACAATCCATCAATGAATCTTCTTTGTCATAGCTATCACTCTGCATGCTATATTTAGAGGGCTAAAGTGAGCCTAAAGGCGTCACAAACTCACCTGACTCAGCTTGCACAAGGCTACAAAGACAGCCAGGTGCTGACATAGAAGTATCAACTGGATGTCAAGATAATGTTGGTACAGTAGTGACCCATGAATGGTCAAATATACCTGTGTGGCAAAACACTGGCCATGATCCTTGTAATACTTCCTATGCTCTCCATGTGCTTCATGGCTGAGAGGCTTCCTACATTAGCAAATGGTCTTTTTTCTCTTCTCTTATGGTGTTGAGTCAAAGTAGTCTTATCCATGGGGCAAACAATTTGATCTTCAACAATACAACACTATTATATCCCTTTTTGGCCACTACTCTTGTGAATTCAAGACAGTTTTGTATTCGAGACGTTGCACCTACATGAATGTAAGATTTAACAGTAACCTGCCATAGTACGCATTATAAATAAAGTTGTGGTACCACCTACACATGTATATGTAACACTATTTCCCATTTGGTTTGACTCACTTGCACATATATACCTCCAAAAAATAAAGCAAAGTTGTCTAGTTTCCAACCAAACTCCACCACTGACAACAACAGAAGAAAAGTTGGACAATAGCTTGCTTTGACATTCATTGCAACAAGCAGGGCTATATCCAAAAAAGGCCCAGTTAACAGTGTGCCCATGGAAGGTAATAATGTGGACTCCTCAGGCTCTGAGTCAAGTAGGCAATTGAGAACCTCTGCAGAGTTACAAGCTGACCATTATGCTCAGGCAGATGAGAATGTAGCAAACGCAGTACCCTTGGTTGAAGGCCAGTAAGTGGTCACCGTAACATCACCACCACCCATATTAGCAAGTATATTGTTAGCTCATACCAAGGCTCTAATGAGGCAATATTAGGTGCAGTGGCTGATTGGGTTGATGGATAGCCCAGAAAAATCAGGCAATAGCCCAGAAACAGGATGAGTGGATAATACATGTAGAGCAATCAATATGCCAGGTAGAGAAAGCAGTATTTTTGCCTCACAGAAGGAACCCAAGTTGCTCAATGTCACAACTAAGAATTGAGCCATTTTCTAATGTAACAGCACATGAATACCATACAGTCTTTGAAGCACAATGCAGTGCCCAAAGATAAAGCCCACAGAAAGCCTACACTGCTCAACAAGCTATTTGAGCTGAGTACCAAAAGAAAGCACAGTTTGCTACTCTAAATGAGCTAGAAATGCCTTGCAACAAGACCCAACCTTGCAAAAGTAGACTCAAAAGTTTAAGTCAAAAGTAAGGTATGCTGAGGCAACTATAGGAATTCCAAGATTTTATCAAAGAAACTACTTTCTGATGAATATGCCTCCTGAGATATGTAATGCTATTAGCCACCAAGTTCAGGCTACAAGCTCCTACTACAATGTTAAACAAATGTTGTTAAACTATTAATCAGGGAGACAAGTCATGAATTTAATTATCAATCAAGCGAAGATTTTCACTCCAGCTAAACAAATTCTTCATTGTACATATAACCCACAAAGTGACCAGGTTAATGAATTAATTGAGGCATTAGGAAAACTGATGCTGAAGTTGGACTCTCAGAGCATACCATCATCAAGCATCAACAAGGTAAGACCAGAAAATCCCAAAACAACTGGTAATTATCCACAGCAAACCAAATATTGTGTGTACTGTGAATCTGCTGAACATAGCCAATATTGTTGTCAAATATTGAATATTGATATTGACAGTCATAAAATTATGATTACAAAATATTCAGGCTCATAAGGATATTTTGTTTTATGATCAACACTTCATTCCATGGACAATAAGTAAAACAAATACCAAGTATAAACCAGTTGCATTGAAAGCACAGCCAGTATCTACTGGAATCTGACCATCTGCCCACAACAGCCCTCAAATGGAGCCGTTGCACAAATATGACAAAATTAGACTCACAGAAGAGAACCCCAAAGAGTTAGCTATTGGGACTACTCTTACCACTGAAGAGAAAAGTCTCTTTTTGACTATGCTAAAATGCCATGACAATGTCCTTGCATTTAATGATGCACAAAGAGGATTTTTATCCACAGAGCTATTTCCAATGGTTAAGATCCATGCCGTTGAACATACACCATGGGCACTGAGATTATATCCTAATCCCTGAAGATTACTGATCACAGTAATTCAAATGCTACTATCAAGATTTCAAAGTGGAGTCATTGAATATAACTATGGACCTTATTGTAATCCTTGGTTTATTCCATAGAAGAAAAATGGAAATCTGTGGTTTACTCAAGACGTACAGCATTTGAATAAGGTTACCATCAAAGCTGCTATGCAACCACCCATGCAACATGAGTGTATTGAGTCATTTATTGGATATCCTCCGATTATCATATTGGATCTTTATTCAGGATATGACCCAATACTTCTGGATCCTGACCCAAGAGATTTCACTGCTATGGATACACCAATAGGACTCATAAGGATGATAAGAATTCCTCATAGATGGACTAACTCTGTCCAAAATTATCAACATGCAATGATTTGGGTTTTGGATGACTGTTTCCCTGAAATATGCAAACCATTTCTTGATAACATTGCAGTTAAGAATAAGTCCAGAGAAAAAGATACATCATATATCTTACCTCAAGTAAGAAGATATGTTTATGATCACATATGCACTGTTGAAAGGGTCATGAAGAAACTTCAAGCTGCTGGTCTGACTGTATCTGGAGCCAAATGCAAGGTTGGCTACAACAAAGCAATCATTCTAGGTGAACTTGTTACTGAAAAAGGGAGATTGCCTGATCCTGCAAAACTTTCATTGGCACTAAATTGGAAGCCCCCAAGTAATATTCATCAAGTCAGACAACTATTAGGACTTACTGGTCTATTCAGAATCTGGATCAAAAACTATGCTCAACTTTCTAAGCCACTGACTCAGCTATTACAGAAAAACCAGAAAATTGAATGGCATGAAGAATAGGCAAATGCTATGTCAACTTTGCTTGAGTCATTATCAAAGCCACCTGTCTCAGCAGCTATAGAGTACTGTGTTATTAATTCACAACCAATCATTATATCAGTTGATAGCTCTGGAATTTGGGATGGTGGAATAATGATTCAAGTTTCAAAAGTTCATCATCAACAACATTGCAAATATCTTAGTATACTATTCAAAGGGAATGAGCTTAACTATCCATCTATCTAGAAAGAAGCACTGGGAGGACTCTTTGTACTGAAAAAGCTAAAGCCATACTTATTAGGAGTACAATTCATGCTGGAGGTTGATGCCAAGCCATTATTAGGAATGTTGAATAAGTTCCAGCTTTTGCTTGATCCTATTCTAACATGGTGGATATCATACATCCAGATCTTTGACTTAATGCTGCAACACATACCAGGGGCCAGTCACAACGGACCTGATGCCTATCTAGAAAGCAACCAAATTCACCATACTCAACTGATGATGATGAGATTGGTGAGTTTCTTGAAAACACAAATCTTGAATTCTCATTTAGACATATGATACAATGCAATTATCAACAAATCAAGGAATTTCTTATACTACTCAAAGCCTCTGATGATATTCACACAAATCAACACACAAATTTCAAAAAGAAGGCTTTGAAGTTTATACTGCATGACAGCACACTTTTCAGAGAAAGCAAACATGGAGTTCCTTGACAGGATATACATAAAATCATGATCAAGAGAAGATCATTCAAGAATTACATGAATCTGAATCAGGAGGTCATAAGGGAATTACATCAACATATGCAAAAATCTCCTTACAGTATTTGTGGCCAACACTGTACACTGATACAAAGGAATATGTGAAGTCATGTATTCCATGTCAAAGAAGAGACAACCAAGAATGCATGAGCCACTTCACTGTATATACACATCTTATGCTTGGCAAATTGCACAGGTAGATATTATACATTTACCAAGGGCAACAGCAGGGTATAAGTATGTAGTGGACTGTTGTGATAACTTTACTGGTTGGATAGAGGCTAGAATGCTGAAACAAGCCAATGCAAAAGCAGTAGCAAAATTTCTTAAAGAAGATGTATATCTCAGACATGGTTCAGTTGGTACACTTATTGCAGACATTGGAGAATGTGGATCTTATGAAATACAAAAACTAGTAATGAAGCATGGAACCAAGCTTATACATGTTACGCCATATCACCCACAAGCAAATTCACCAGTTGAACATGGACATTTTGCTTTTGCAAACACATTAGCAAAGCTTAGCTGTGAAGAACCCAACAAGTGGGCAAATAACTTTCATGTAGCAATTTGGGCTGATAGAGTTACAATTAAAAGAAGTATAGGGTATACACCATCTTTTTATTATATGGACATGAAGCTGTTTTGCCAATAGACATATCTTTTGAAAATTGGCTTACCATCCCATGGAAACCAACCGGTCAACATCAGAGCTATTGCTAGCAAGAGTACAACAGATTCAACAAGCACACACTCTGCAAAAGAATGCAATAGAAAACCTGAAGATATCTAGAATGGCTGACTAGGAGTACCTTGATGCTCAAAAATGCCTAAGTAAAACATTGCTAGAAGTAGGTGAATTGATACTACTTAACAAAACCAAGAGCCAAAGAAACAAGGTATTCAAACTGGATATGCAATGGCAAGGTCCCTACAAGATCATACATGCAAACAAAGATGAATCTTACAGACTAGCAGTACTTGATGATACACCACTTGCACTGACACAACCTGGTAACATACTGAAGAAGTTTCATATCAGAGTTAATAATGAGGGCATTACTTCTCAAAGTTAGGGGAGACTTGTGGTAATGGAATACTTTCCATTACCACAATATCTCAAAACCAATATTGCATGCATTTCTTTATTCTGTCTTTTGCTATTGTAACACACAAGTGAAAGATCAAGAGTTTACAGCTTTGAAGGACAAATACTCCAGGCCCTGACAAGCAATCCACCCAAGAATATTATGTCATACAGAACACGCAGTAGCCAACACATGTTTCAAATTGCAGCTCACTTGAAGCAGTACTTCAGGAGTTATGACCAAAAGAGTCCAATTATTATATATACTAGGTCTCTATTGCTAGGATTACTATGGTGACTTTAATCATGTGTATCTTTCAAACCGGCCTATCAAATCACATGAAAATGTAACAGGTGCTGTGCCTATGTCTGATCTGCACCACTGCAAAATTTTAGCTTTGTATCATGTGTATTGCTGGTGCAATTTCCCAAAAACTTTGATCCTTCAGATATTTCATGTATATGACTTCCCCAGCTGAAAAATAAAAGAGAGCCTCTCTTTCCAGAATCTCCACACTACAATTACAAGCTTAGAGATCATAAGACTTCCCCTGCATTGCTTGCACTGTTGAATATTCTGACTTTGACTGGTACTTCATTGGTAGAGAGACTGCTAAGCCTAAAAGTATCCAATCTAAGTTCTGCAAGAAACTACCACTTTTCTATTGGAAAAGCCCCCTCTAAGAAGCCCCTTTACTCTAAAGACACCCCTTTAGACACCCCTTTAAGAAACTCCTTTACTCTAAAGAAGCCCCTTTAAGCACCCCTTTGATGTAAAGTCAACTTTGGAGACCACCACAAGAAGCCCCTTTACTCTAAAGACACCCCTTTAGGTTAAAGGGGGGTTCAGAGTTTCCATATTAGGAAGTATTCTCTCAGAAAGGAAAGTGACTTCCAGATAAGGAAAAGCTACTATAAAAGTAAATAAGCCCATTAATTGACAGAAGGTCAGAACACTGCTGTAGAAGTGAGAATCACTGTCTATAGTATATTTTGAGCCTAAGATTGAAGATATTAGTGAATGTTACATCTTCTATCAGTATGTCAAACTCCCAATAAACTATTTCAGTATCAGCATACTGGAAGTTGTTGTATATTGTTGGTTAGCCTCTACATTGTAGAATAAGCCCCAAACTTATCATAATACAACACTACACATCACCTTAAGGCCACCACACCATGGGACCATCAGGAACTCAAGGCAAAGCAGAATGTACTTGGCTTGTTCCATGAGCATTATCCTGATTTAAACAGGCAAATTGAGTTTGGGCCAGCACTGGAATGCTAAGCAGGTATCTTAAGAATAGCAGAAACTATCAAAGGTAGAAGAACAAGGGTGCCATGGCTGAAAACCAGCAGCTTTCTCAAGAGCCTGTTACAAGCACAGCCAAATGCTCCAAACAAGCATCAAAGAGATGTCAGGTTGCTAGAAGAGTGTCAATTAGAGACAAGCAGTCAGACACTGATACACCAGCACAACATTTATCAAGGAAAAAGTGTGGTTCTACTCAAGAAGCACTCAGCCAAAGTAGCAGTGAAGGGCCTGGCAGTGATGAAAACCAGCAGCTTTTACAAGAGCCCATCACAACTATGGCTGAGAGCTTAAAACAAATGGAAAAGAAATGTCAGGTGGCCAGAAGAGTGCCAGCAAGGGACAAGCAGGCAAAAACAGATGAGCCAGAGCCAAATTCATCAAGGGGGAAATGTGGTTCTCTACAAGAAGCACTCAGACAAAGTAGCAGTGAAAGACCTGAAAATGATAAAGGAAAAGGTAAAGGGAAAAATGTCTACCCAGGCCTGAGACAGGGAGGCATGCAAAAAAAACTGCAGTATGTGCCAATTAAACCGTGAGCCTGGAATGGACTGAATATGGTCATAGCTAAGAAGGATTACCAACAAGAAAGCAGCTGTTTTCATAAGAGTTGGAAGTGCAGCCAGTTGAACTACACTCCAGCAAGGTAGATGAGTTTGCAGATAAAGGCAATTTGTCTACCACAGCCTCCACATCCTCCATTTTAGACAGAGTGAAGATCCCACTGACAGACAAAGCAACAATATCACAAACTCAAAACACTATCAACATACCTTCAGTGGAATATTGCAACATTAATAGGCACACCAAGTGGTTGCAGCACCTCTTCAAGAGCAGTGCTCAAGAAAACACACATGAATATTGCAAGGATTTTTGCAAAGACTGGCAGATGAGGTGCTAGACCTTGCAGTGCTGGCTGAAGACCGGGACATGTGGGAACCAGTGAATGAACAGTGGCACAAAGCCGGTGGGTTCCTGCCAAAGTTGTGGAACCAGAGCGTTACAACAGAAATACTTATTGAGTGGTGGATTTTAATGGAGTTACTTGTTGAGTGTGAGGTTGGACTTAATATTAGTGTAGGGTATAGGGACTTATGTAGGTCAATACAACTGAGGTACAACTGAAGCTTCAACAGAAATAAATCAATTTGTATCCATGAAGAGTATGAGAAATGGTTGAGTCAGGAAGTAATGAGTGTGAAAAAGAGGCAATAACCAATCAATGCACACAAATGTAGGAGGTGATAGAGTGTCTGCAATCCAAGAGTAGCAAATAGGCAGGGAACCAATCAAAAGCCACTTATACATTGTTGTGATGAAAAATTTTGACCAAGTTTGTTGTGAAACTTGGGGTGCAATTATATTTCAATGGTTGCTTGGCAGTGTCCTGATGGGATCAATAGCTTTTAGTCATGGGAATTTACTTTGTGATGACCTTTTGACGGGATCATTATAATAATTTTTTGTAGGGCATGGGGAGTCATATGTGGACATTGTAGGATAATTTATACAGATGTGGATCACCAATGCCAACTTGGCGCATCTATAGCTTTTATGCAAAGAGTTTGAGACAGGATTTGAGCAGCTATGCTATAAATATAAAGCTGAATGCATAGATCTCTGCCGCTGCTGCATCCATTTGCTACTCCATCTTGCCTGGTGTGTTGATAATTTTGGACCTTGCTTCACCTTTTGGGAGTTTCCTATGGAGTGGATGTGTGAGGAGATGGGTACACAAGTCAAGTTGCAGGTACTGTTATATCCAAGTCTCATCAAGATTCTTACCTTCAAGTCTGTAATGAATGTGATGAGTTGGCACATGGAGAACAGCCAGGAAGAGTTGGAAAATACTGAGTGACAATGTGCACATGGAGACACTTATGCCTATGTCATTAAGTGTTGTAAGAGTCTTGGAGATATTGGAAGTAATATGGGAGGACAAGTAGATTATGTGGTTTTCACTTAATGCTTTATTTGAATGTCAAAGTAGTATTTATACTTTTACATGGTCTTGGCAAAACAAGCATTTAAAATAGGTTAAGGAAGGTCCTAACAACATGTGTAATGTTTGGGGCTGTTTGGACAACCTTGAGAATTTTCATGTTCTGGGTACCTGGTATTTTGGTGAAAATATAATAAGTAAATTTCCACAAGGAATTTGGTAAGTATTCTCAAGGATTTGAAGGTAATGATCTAAGTGACTAAGTTAGGTGAATATTTGGGTGGAAATACAAATCTTTAGAACACTCCCACTCAGCTTAATGTTCATACTGTCTAGTCATAATTTTGACCTAAGATATTCAAACTTGTCTCTAGCTAATGGTTCAGTGAGTAGACTTGTTCCATCATTCCAGCTGATCATAGTGCCCAATAGTGCCATAGCATGCCAGATGGTGCCTGATCATGCCTCAGAGTGCCAGATGGTGCCATACAGTGCTAATTTGGGATCAAAATTGACATGCATTTGACCCTAAAATATCAAATTAATAAAAAAATATACAGAGCTCTCTGGCGCTATGATCAATGGCACAATGGAACAAGTCTAGTATGTCTGCAATCATTTCATCTGAAGGACAGTAAACTAAGCTAACTGGGTTATTCTCTATAGCTTCATGTATGAAATGATGTCTTATGTCTATGTGCTCAGTTCTAGCATGAAAAGTTAGATTTTTACTGATTTGTGTACATCCTTGATTTTCTTTAAATAAAGTAATAGGCACTTTTTGACATAGGCCTAAATCTGTAAAAAGCTTTCTCAACCACATTACTTCCTTTGTAGCTGCACAGGCTGTCATAGACTCTGCCTCTGTGGTTGAAAGTGCTATGGTTGGTTGCTTTCTTGAATTCCATGAAATTGCTCCTCCACAGTAAAGAAAGTTTTATCCTGTGGTGGATCTTCTGTCTTCCAAGTTTTGTCCCAAACCAGCATCAGAGTATCCCACAAGATCCTATTCTGGGTCCTTATAAGTGTAACTTAAGCAGATATCAGCAGTTCCTTTTAGATATCTAAAAATGTACTTAACTGGTGTAATATGATCAGATCTATAGCTCTGATTATGTTGGGTGACAGCTGTAATGGGGTGACAGTGACACCCACTGACAGATGTGCTCATTTCCATATTTTCTACTTCCCTATATCTATACTACACTTATTATAGTTTTATCCCATTTGTCTTATCTGATCAGTACTATCCCATAAGCTGTTGACTATCACACCTGCTTACCTTATTGCATAAGATACCCCTCACTTTAGGTAAGATTAGTAGCTATAAGTGCTTCTATATTAGGCAAGTACCCACACCAGTACCCATGACAAATGATCAACACGTGTCACCATCCCTACCATTTCCATACCATATATGGTATCCCTGTATTACACAGGTTTCAGAATACTGATTCCTGATTGGTTGGATGCGCTGTGCCTCTTAGAACCTTCTGGCACCTACTCAGAACATTCTTAGGTCATTCTGATGTCATTAAGATTTCTATTGATATCCAAAACTTTCTGGAACACCATGATTAGTAACCACTTAGCCAGTAAGAAAAGTATATAAGGGAGGCTATCCCTCAACAATCAATCAACATCCCTTTTATCAATATATCAACTTGTTGATTAGTGTGATCACTGCTACCTGCTGCTACCTGAGCTTCCAACCCCAGACCACAGGACACTCCCGGGAAACTGTACTGACAGCAAACTGACCTTGGAGGCACTACTTGTAAGGAATACTCAGAGTAGGTATCTTTTATTATATTTGACTCTTTCCTAAGTTTGTTCTTGTATAGGCCAAGATACTTTTCTGTCTTTGTAACTATTGACCACAGCTGCATTCTTCTCAAGTCCCTGCTGGTGGAGTTTACAGTTGTTTTGACTTTGGAAGCTTTAGTACATTGTCATCTCAAAGGATGCAGAACCCAGCACATACTTTTGTTGAGAAACCAACTAAGTTGGGGATTGTAGCTCAATAGTTTTCCCTTGACAAGCTGGTGGCTTTATTCCCTATCATATTGGATTAGAGACAGAACCCAAGTATTCCTAGCAAGCTTTTGCCAGAGGTTATTGCACCCAGTGAACACCCCACACATGAAACACTTGAGAAGTGTTGGATGTATCTCTCCCTTGGACCTATACACCACCACACCGCTCCCACTGAATATGATATATCTGGACATGCTCCAAGCATGATATGTATCAGACTGCTGACCATTGATTGATAAGGAAAGTCAGAGCTTTCAGATGGCACCAAGCTCTCTTGATTTGGTTGAGTTTTGAGCAAGTTAAGGTTTGTCTCAATTGGAATAGCTGCCAGTTTACAATCTTCCATTTGGCCCTTCTTTAGTATATCTTGAGTATACTTGGATTGGTTTAGGGTGATAGTCTGGGTACTTCTGTCTATAGAGAACTTAATCCCCAAGTAGTAACTGAGTTCTCATAGATAGGATATCTTGAACTCTGTAGATAGGCTGAGTTTAGTCACTTCCAATGTTTCTAGGTTATTGGTGGCTATAATAAGATCATCCACATATAGAGCTCATAGAGCTGGATTTGCTCTATCTGGCTTACATTATATACTATAGTCAGCATTACTCCGTTTGAAACTCAAAGATTCCAAATAACAATCTATCTTGCAATTCCAGGCTCTTGGTGATTGTTTAAGATTGTATAGAGACTTTTTGAGCTTGCAGACCAAATGGGGGCTATCTTGGTCAACAAACCCATCAGGCTGGTCCATATATGCATCCTCATTAAGTTCTCCATTCAAGAATGCAGTTGTTACATCCATTTGATGAATAAAAAACTTATACTTGGCTGCAATAGTCAATATTAATCTGATGGAATTAAACTTGGCTAGTGGTGCAAAGGTCTCAGTATAGTCAAGTCCTTTTGTTTGAGAGTATCCTTTGGCCACAAGTCTTGCTTTGTATCTTTCAACTGTACCATCAGCCTTGTATTTTGTCTTGAGGACCCATCTGCATCCTATTGATTATTGGGTGATTGGTAATTTGACGAAGTCCCAAGTTTGATTTTCCATCCGGGCCTGATATTCCTCAGTCATTGCTGATCTCCAAAACTTTGTCTGAGGTCTATTTATGACCTATTTTACAGTCCAGGGCTCATCAATATGGACTGAATAGGCATAGGCTAAGTTTGTACCCTCATTGACATAGTCATATGGGCTATTTCTTGTCCAATTGGATCTCCAGGCATCTGATACTGGAATGATCACTTCTGGGATATTCCTAGGCACTGTGTCAGGCTGTGCCACAGTAGTAGAGTCCTCTGAAGTGAAAAAATCTTCATTGTTTTGCTCTGATTCAATCCTGACAATTGGTGAACTTGAGATCAGATTTTCTCATTAGACTTGTTCTGTTGGATAGTGCCACATTGAGCCATGAGTGCCAAATGATGCCATAGTGTGCCAGAGAGGTCAAGTAAGCCTCTACCTGGCCACAGAGTGTGAAACATAGCTCCACATCTTCATGCAAAGCAGCCCCTGTGTTTCACCCATTGTGTTGGAGAAAATCCATTTTTTGACCTTTTTTTTTGGATCAATGTTGTGCAGGATGTGTTAGAGCACAAGCACATTGAAGATATGCATCTGGTACTCAATACCCATGGCACTCCAAATCTAGCTCCTGTAGCTTGTATCATGTCACAAAAATGAATGGCACTATCTTGGTCCACTGGCACTATAAGTGCTTTGTATAGATGTTACTTTAGGGCTAATATTTAAATATAGTGCCAGATAGTACCAGTGGACCAAGATAGTGCCATTCATTTTTGTGACATGATACAAGCTACAGGAGCTAGACTCAGAGTGTCATAAGTATTGAGTACCAGATGCATATCTTCAGTTCTCCTGTGCTCTTACACATCCTGAGCTACATTGATCCACAAAAAAAGGTCAAAATATGGATTTTCTCCTGTGCAATGGGTGAAACACAGGGGCTGCTTTACATGAAGATGCAGAGCTATGTTTCACACTCTGTGGCCAGGTATAGGCTCACTTGACCTCTCTGGCACACTATGGCATCATTTGGCACTCATGGCTCAATGTGGCACTATCCAACGGAACAAGTCTATTATCTGATGTCTTTTTTGTGAAAATTCTGAATTTTCATCAAACAACACATCCCTAGACTTGATTAGCTTCTTTGCTTTGGTATTGTAGAGTCTGTATGCTTTACTCTCATTGCAGTGGCCCAAAAATATGCATTTTACACTTTTTGGCTCAAGTTTTGACTAATTTCAGGGCAATTTCTTGGCATATGTTGTAGACCCAAATATTCTTGGATGTTCTACACTTAGCCTGCATCCATCCAATGCTTTAAATGGAGTAGAATCACAAAGTATTGTGTTATAACTCCTATTTTTGAGCTATACAGCTGTGGCAACTGACTTGGCCCAAAAATCATAGGATAATTTTTGATCAAGGATCAAAGACCTTGCCATTTTGATTATTGAGCTTTTTCCACATTCTGCTAATCCATTCTGCTGTGGGGAGTATGGTACAGTAGTCTCTTGCTTTATCCCATGAATCTTGCAGAAGTGGATTAATAGTTTTGAGGTATATTCTCCACCATTGTCAGAGCATATTTTATTGATTTTCCACCATTTTCTCTCTCCACCATTGCTTTAAGCTCCCTGAACTTAGAAAGAGCTTCTTCTTTTCTCTCCATGAAGCAGACCCACATGTATCTTGTATAATCCTCATTAAAAGTGATTAAAAACTTCTTCTCACCTAAGGATAAATTTTGCATAGGTCCACACAGATCTGAATGAATTAGGTCTAATTTTTTCTTATTTTTAATTAACCCAGAGCTCTTGAATAGTTGTCTGGCCTGTTGTCCATATATGCAGGTGTCACAGTGCTCCAAAGTAGCTGGGGGATCAATTTTTACTCCAGAAATTAGCTGATCTTTGATCATTTTACGCAAATAATCAGAATTGATCTGCCCAAATCTCCTGTGCCAAAGCATTGGTGTTTTGTCATGTTAGTTACTTATATTGGCTTCCAGATATGATGGTATATAAGTCAACTTGTATAGATTCTGATCTCTGATACCTCAAGCAATATGGGCACCATTTTGATCAGGGATCTTGCATCCAGAACTGTCAAAGCTGAAACTGAGTCCTTCTGCTGTGGCCTTGCTTACAGATAGTAGGTTCTTGGCTATTTCTGGAACATAAAGTACTTCTTTAAAGGTCAGTGATATGGCTTCCTTCACTGCTTCATTGGTTTACTTTAATAGTTCCTTCTCCCACTTCACTGCTTCCAAGGTTTACTTGGATAGTCCCTTCTCCCACTGCATCAAGTGTACTATCATCACCCATGAAAACCTTCTTAATAGGAATTTCTTGATATTGGGTATAAATTTCTTTTTGGTTTGTAGAGTGTTGAGATGCTCCAGAGTCAATATACCACATCTGAGAATCCTTGTTTGTGGTCATATTTAGTGCAAATATGAATAGTGTATCTTCAGTTGTTGCAGCATTTCATATTCAGGCATCTTTTGCTGATTATCTTTCTTTTGGAGACACCAGTCTGATGTGTGTCCTTTCCTTTTGCAGTAGTTGCAAAAAAGGTTGCTGTTGCCTTTGTAGGGTCTTGTGTAACTCCTTTGTTGGTTATAATTGCTTATTAAAGCATTTTCTTCTTCCTCCTGATTGGTGTGTGATTTTCATAATTCTTCATCCAGGAGCCTTCCATATACGTGATTTAAGGTCAAATCATCAGTTCTGGACTCTAGGGCTGATACAAGGCCCTGAAACTTGTCTGTCAGGCTATTCAGGATGGTAACTATCACATCCTCATCAGTAGTTGTATGCCCACAGATTCCATTTCATCCACCAGCAGTGTGATTCTGTATATTTGATTTTTCATTTCTTCTACTGGCAGCATCATTGTAGTAAAGAATTTTTGGCACAGATACATTTTCTTAGCAGCTAAACATTACCGGTAGGTGTCTTCTAATGCCTTCCAGGCATTCCTTGCTGTTTTTGCTCTTAAGCATTGAATTAGCAATTTGTCTTTGACATTAAGGCAAATGCAGTTGATGGCACTTTGTTTGTTCTTTTGGTACTTTAAGGCTTCTTCTCCCATGTTTTTAGGGGGGTATTCTTCTCCCATGACAATATCCCAAAGGCCTCTTTCTTGTAATAGTATCCTCATCTTAACCTTCTACACTTGGTAGTTGGATCTATCCAACTTTTCAGCAGAGAGAAAAATTCTAGTAATAGCAGTGGTAGACATTTCCAAGAGTGACAGCTTGGGGCTCATCACCTGTTGTAAGAGTCTTAGATGTATTGGAAGTGATATGGGAGGACAAGTAGATTATATGGCTTTCACTTAATGCTTTATTTGAATTTCAAAGTAGTATTTATACTTTTACATGGTCTTAGCAAAATAAACATGTAGAATAGGTTAAGGAAGGTCCCAAGAGCCTGTGTGCAAAGATTGGGGCTGTTTGGACAACTTTGAGAATTCTTATGTTCTGGGTACCTGGTATTTTGGTGAAAATATTCCAAGTAAATCCCAGCATGGGATTTGGTCAGTATTCTCTAGGATCCAAAGTTAATGGTCTAAGTGAATAAGTTAGGTAAATATTTTGGTGGAATTACAAATTTTAAAAACATTAAGAAGCTAAGCAGCCCAATGCATGGTCAATCAGTTAAGTAATGCAAAGTTGGGTTGGGCACCACCAGCAACTAATTTCATAAGGAAAACTCTACCAAGGTATGCTGGATTTCTCTTGGTCACAAGCCAATTTCTACACCATTCAATTCAGAACTCACACAAACAAGAGCCAGAACACACTTATATGGGGGACTAGAATCCAGCATGGGGAAGGAATATATTGGCTATATACTAAAAAGCTCTTTGGGGATATTCAGGAGTTATTCATGGCAGAGATGGCGGCAACCAAGCATATGTTTGCAAGTTATATATGTTGACAGCAATACAAGGTAAAGGGCAACTTTGCAAGCATCACACTAAAAAGCTGTAAAGTTGATGTCATAGAAGTATGTCAATTGTGTCAGGTGGGCATGTTTGCAGGGTTAGTAAACATAAGGCCATAGAGTTTTTTGATTAAAACTATATGTGGCATACCCAAGGTGGTAGTGGGTAAGCTAATCTAGAGGGGAAATTCTACAGTGGAATATATGATTGTGCAAGAGGAGGTAGAAAAGGAAATACCATTTGGTAAATTGGTATGGTGGCATTATACAGAACTAGCTGTAGGCCTTCATACTGCCATAATATTACCATCAAAGGCTTGTAAAAAGGCCATCAAAACACCAACAAATATTTTGCCATATAAGGTAATTGGATGTACTGGCCAGTTAGATCCACTCAAATACTTCAAAAGTGCACTAAGACTGCTACAATGCCATGCCACCTCTGACAAAACACCATCAGACACTGTTATACTTTTCAACTTCATTTAGCTGTAGATTAGAAAAATACCATTGTGATCCTGTTATAAGATTGAGTAGACAGTCATTGATTTCAAGCTGCTGGTATTATAGTGGTCTCCTGACAGGATCTTGACAGCTGATCTGGATTGGATCCACCTGCAGGACCAGATAATTTTTCATAGGGTATAGACTTGTTCCGTTGGATAGTGCCAAATTATGCCATAGTGTGCCAGGGAGGCCAAGTGAGCCTACACTGGGCCACAGAGTGTGAAACATAGATCTGCATCTTCATGCAAAGCAGCCCCTATGTTTCACTCATTGTGATGGAGAAAATCCATTTTTTGACCTTTTTTTTTAGGTCAATGTTGTACAGGATGTGCAAGAGCACTAAAGGATTGAAGATATGCATCTGGTTCTCAATACCCATGGCGCTCTGAATCTAGCTCTTGTGGCTTGTAACATGTCACAAAAATGCATGGCACTATCTTGGTCCACTGGTACTGACTGGCACTATAAGTGCTTTGTATTGATCTTACTTTAGGGCTAATATTTAAATATAGTG
This sequence comes from Basidiobolus meristosporus CBS 931.73, assembly GCA_002104905.1. Classification (NCBI taxonomy): domain Eukaryota; kingdom Fungi; phylum Basidiobolomycota; class Basidiobolomycetes; order Basidiobolales; family Basidiobolaceae; genus Basidiobolus; species Basidiobolus meristosporus. The sequence goes on along the minus strand of MCFE01000061.1, from coordinate 47,017 downwards.
CCGGATAGTACCAGTGGACCAAGATAGTGGCATGCACTTTTGTGACATGTCACAAGCCACAGGAGCTAGATTCAGAGTGCCATGGGCATTGAGTACCAGATGTATATCTTTAATCCTTTAGTGCTCTTGCACATCCTGCATCATAGGTGAAACACAGGAGATGCTTTGCATGAAGATGCAGATCTATGTTTCACACTCTGTGGTCAAGTATAGGCTCACTTGGCCTCTCTGGCACAGTATGGCATCATTTGGCACTCATGGCTCAATGTGGCACTATCCAACGGAACAGGTCTAATAATTACTCATGCATTGGGGCTGCTTAGCTTCTTAATGCCAAAGGCATATGTGTCTCCATGTGCACATCTGTCCTTGGTATTTTCCAACACTTCCAGGCTGTCCTCTGTGTGCCAAATCATCACAACCATGACAGACTTGAAGGTAATATTCTTGATGAGATTGGGATATGGGAGTACCTGCAATTAGGCTCATCTTCCTATCTCCCCACACATCTGCTCCATAGGAAACTTCCAAAAGGTGAAGCAAGGCCCAATATTCACCACATACCCAGCAAGATTTGCATGGAGAATGGTCACAAACCCTATGAGAAATAATTGTGATGATCTTGTCAAAAGGCTGTCACAAATTTAAAGTCCTGCAACTAAGAGGTATTGATCCCATCAGAACACCATGCAAAGACCATCAGAAATAATTGCACCCCAGATTTCACAAAAAACTTGGTCAAATTTTTCATCACAACAATACATAGGTGGCTTTCAGTTGGTCCACTGCTAGTTCTCTCACTTTCTGATCCTATATGCTCAATCACCTCCTATGTTTGTGTACATTGATTGGCTATTGCCTCTTTTTTACACTCATTACTTACTGACTCAACCAGTTCTCTTACTGTTCATGCATAGAAATTGATTTATTTCTGTTGAAACTCTGGCTGTACCTGAATTGCCAATTGTATTGAGCTATATAAGTCTCTATGCCCAACACCAACATTGAGCCCCACCCCACACCCAACAAGTAACTCCATCAAAATTCACCATTTAATATGTATTTCTGCTGTAACACCGTTTTTCCATGACTTTGGCAAGTACTGTGTGACTTTGTGCCACAGTTCATTCATTGGTTCACATACATCCTGGTATTCAGCCAGCACTACAAGGTTTAGCACCTCATCTGCCAGTCTTTGCAATAAATCCTTGCAATATTCAAGTGCATTTTCTTGAACACTGCTCTTGAAGAAGTGCTGCAACCTCTTGGTGTGCCTATTAATATTTCAAATTTCACTGTAGGCATAGTGATACTGTTTTGGGCTCATGACATTGTTGCTTTGTCTGTCAGTGGGATCTTCACTCTGTCTAAAATGGAGGATGTAGAGGCAGTAGTAGACAAGTTGCTTTTCTCTGCAAACTCATCTACCTCACTGGAGTGTAGCTTAACTGGCTGCACTTCCAACACTTGGGAAAACAGCTCATATCTTGTTGGTAATTCTTCTTGGCAATGATTGGATTTAGCCTGTTCTAGGCTAATGGCATTGATTGGTGAGAACTGCAGCTTTTTTCTTACACTTCCCTGTCTCTGGCTTGGGTAGACCTTTTTCTCTTTACCTTTACCTTTATCTCTGCTAAGTCCTTCACTGCTACCTTGAATGAGTACTTCTTGTAATGAACTTGATTTTTTCTTGATGAATGCCACATTGGTGAGTCCACCCTATGAAAAATAATAAAAAACTTGGTCAAAATTTCTCATCACAACAATGTATAAGTGGCTTTTGATTAGTTCCCTGCCAATTTGCTCACTTTCTGATCCTGGACACTCTATTGCCTCCTTCAATTGTGTCCATTGGTTGGCTATTGGCTCTTTTTGTATTCCTTACTTCCTGACTCAGCCATTTCTCTTATTTTATGGATGCAAATTGCTTTATTTCCATTGAAACTTGAGTTGTACCTTGATTGCCAATTGTATCAACCTATATAAGTCCCTATACCCTACACTTGTTGTAAAATTTGTATTTCCACCTATATATTCACCTAGCTTAGTCACTTAGATCATTACCTACAAATCCTAGAGAATGCTGACCAAATTCCTTGTCGGGATTTACTTGGAATATTTTCACCAAAATACCAGGTACTCAGAACATGAAAATTCTCAAAGTTGTCCAAGCCGCCCCAAGCTTTGCACATATGTTTTTGGGACCTTCCTTAACCTATTCTATGTGTTTGTAATGTCAAGACCAGGTTAAAGTATAAATACTACTTTTACATTCAATAAATCATTAAGTGAAAACCACATAATCTACTTGTCCTCCCAATCACTTCCAATATCTCCAAGACTCTTACAGCAGGTTATGAGCCCCAAGCTGTCACTCTCTGCAATGTCCACTACTGCTATTACTGGAATTGTTCCCTCTGCTGAAAAGTTGGATGGATCTAACTACTAAGTGTGGAAGGTGAAAATGAAGATGTTGCTACAAAAAAGAGGCCTTTGGGATATTGTCATGGAAGAATGCCCTCCTAAAAACATGGGAGAGGAAGCCTTGAAGTACCAGAGGAAAGAACAAAGTGCCTTTAACTGCATTTACCTTAATGTTAAAGACAAACTGCTAATTCAATGCTCAAGAGCAAAAACGGCAAAGAATGCCTGGAAAGCATTAGAAGACACCTACCAGTCATGTTCAGATGCTTAGAAAATGTATCTGAGACAAAAACTCTTTACTATAAAGAGGCTGCCAGGAGATGAAATGAAAAATCTAATTAACAGAATCACCCTGCTGGTAGATGAGATGGAATCTGTGGGCATACCAACTACTGATGAGGATGTGATAGTTACCATCCTGAATAGACTGACAGACAAGTCTCAGGGCCTTGTATCAGCCCTAGAGTCCAGAACTGAGGATTTGACCTTAAATCACATATATGGAAGGCTCCTGGATGAACAATTAAGAAAATCAAGCACCAATAAGGAGGAAGAAGAAAATGCTTTAATAAGCAATTATAACCAACAAAGAGGTACACAAGACCCTACAAAGGCAACAGCAACCTTTTTTGCAACTACTGCAAAAGGAAAGGACACACATCAGACTGGTGTCTCAAAAAGAAAGATAATCAGCAAAAGAAGCCTGAATATGGAAATGCTGCAACAACTGAAGATAGACTATTCATATCAGCACTAAATATTACCACAAACAAGGATTCTCAGACATGGTATATTGACTCTGGAGCTTCTCAACACTTTACACACCAAAAAATACTTTTTACCCAATATCAAGAAATTCCAATTAAGAAGGTTTTCATGGGTGACAATAGATCACTTGATGCAGTGGGAGAAGGAACTATTCAAGTAAACCTTAGAAGCAGTGAAGGAAGCCATACACTGACCTCTAAAGAAGTACTCTGTGTACCAGAAATAACCAAGAACCTACTCTCTGTAAGTAAGGCCTCAGCAGAAGGACTCAGTTTCAGCTTTGACAATTCTGGATGCAGGATCACTGATCAAAATGGTGCCCATATTGCTTTGGGCATCAGAGATAAGAATCTATACAAGTTGAGTTATATTCCATCATATCTGGAAGCCAATATATGTAACTTAAATGAAGAAACACCAATGCTTTGGCATAGGAGATTTGGACACATCAATTTTGATTATTTGCGTAAAATGATCAAAGATCAGCTAATTTCTGGAGTAAAAATTGATCCCCCAGCTAATTTGGAGCACTGTGAAGCCTGCATATATGGGAAACAAGCCAGACAACTGTTCAAGAGCTCTGGGTTAATCAAAACTAAGAAAAAATTAGATCTAATTCACTCAGATCTGTGTGGGCCTATGCAAAATTATCCTTAGGCAGGATGAAGTATTTAATCACCTTTATTGATGATTATACAAGATACACATGGGTCTACTTTGTGGAGAGAAAGGAAGAAGCTCTGTCTAAGTTTGAGGAGTTTAAAGCCAAGGTGGAGAGAGAAACTGGTGGAAAATCAAGAAAATCTGCTCTGACAATGGTGGAGAAATGTTGTGTTGTGTTATAATTAGTTTGAGGCTTGTTCTACAATGTAGAGGGTAATCAACAATATACAACAACTTCCAGTATGCTAATACTGAAATAGCTTATTGGGAGTTTGATATACCAATAGAAGATATAACTTTCACTAATTTCCTCAATCTTAGGCTCAAAATATACAGTAGGCAGTGTTTATCACTTCTACAGCAGTGTTCTGACCTTCTGTCAACTAATGTGCTTATTTACTTCTATAGTAACTTTTCCTTATTTGGAAGTCACTTTCCTTTCTGAGAAAATATTTCCTAATATGGAAACTCTGACTCCCCTTTAACCTAAAGGGGTCTTTAGACCTACAGGGGTGTCTTTAGAGTAAAGGGGCTTCTTGTAGTGGTCTCTAAAGTGGACTTTACACTAAAAGGGTGCCTAAAGGGGCTTCTTTAGAGTAAAGGGGTTTCCAAAGGGGTCACTAAAGGGGCCTTTAGACTAAAGGGGTGTCTAAAGGGGTGTCTTTAGAGTAAAGGGTTTCTTAGAGGGGACTTTTCCAACAGAAAAGGGGTAGTTTCTTGTAGAACTTAGATTGGATTCTTGTGAGCTTTGCAGTCTCTTTACTGATTTAGTACTGATCAAAGTCAGAATACTCAGCAGTGCAAGTGATGCAGGGGAAGTCTTATAACCTTTAAACTTGTAATTGTAGTGTGGAGATTCTGGAAAGAGAGGCTCTCTCTTTATTTTTCAGCTGGGGAAGTCATATATATGAAAATTTTGAAGGATCAAAGTTTTTGGGCAATTGCGCAAGCAATACACATAGTACAAAGCTAAAATTATGCAGTGGCGCAGATCAGACATAGGCGCAGCACCTGTGGAAACTTCATGTGATTTGATTGGCTGGTTCAAAAGTTACATGCAATCAAAGTACCATAGTAATCCTAGCAATAAGGCATAGTATATATAATAATTGGACTCTTTTGGTCATAACTCCTTAAGTACTGCTTCAAATGAGCTGTAATTTGAAACATGTGTTGGCTACTACGTGTTCTGTATGACATAATATTCTTGGGTAGATTGCTTGTCAGGGTCTGGAGCATTTGTTCTTTAGAGTTGGAAATTCTTGAACTTTCACTTGCATGTTAGAATAGCAAAAAGCAAAATAAAGAAATGAGTGCAATATTGGTTTTAGAGATATTGTAGTAATGGAATACTTTCCATTACCACAGAATATGCCTCAAAACTCTTCATCCACTTCTGCAAAATTCATGGGATAAAGCAAGAGACTACTGTACCATACTCCCCACAGCAAAATGGAGTAGCAGAATGTATTAACAGATCAATAATTGATATGGCAAGATGTATGATCCATGATCAAAAATTATGCTATGATTTTTGGGTGGAATCAGTTGCCATTGCTGTATACCTTAAAAATAGGAGCTATAACAGAATACTTTGTGATTCTACTCCATTTGAAGCATGGTATGGATGCATACCAAGTGCAGAACATCCAAGAATATTTGGGTGTAGAGCATATGCAAAAAAACTGGCCAGAAATCAGTCAAAATTTGAGCCAAAAAGTGTAAAATGCATATTTTTGAGCTACTTCAATGAGAGTAAGGCATACAGACTCTACAATACCAAAGCAAAGAAGCTGATCAAGTCCAGGGATGTGTTGTTTGATGAAAATTCAAAATTTTCACAAAAAACAACATCAGATGATTACAAAAATTTGGTCTCAAGTCCACCAGTTGTCAGGATTGAATCAGAGCAAAACAATGAAGGTTTTTTCACTCCAGAGGACTCTACAACCGTGGTTCAGCCAGAATCTGTGCCCAGGAATATCCCAGAAGTGATCATCCAGTATCAAATGCCTGGAGATCCAATTGGATAAGAAATAGTCCAAATTACTATATCCATGAGGCTACAAGCTTAGCCTATGCCTATTCAGTCCATATTGATGAACCCCAGACTGTAAAAGAGGCCATAAATAGCCCTCAGACAAAGTTTTAGAGATCTGCAATGACTGAGGAATATCAAGCCCTGATGGAAAATCAAAATTGGGACTTAGTCAAATTACCAATCAACCAAAAATCAATAGGATGCAGATGGGTCTTCAAGACAAAATACAAGGCTGATGGTACAATTGTAAGATACAAAGCAAGACTTGTGGCCAAAGGATACTCTCACACAAAAGGACTTGACTACACTGAGACCCTTGCACTGGTAGCCAAGTTTAATTCCATCAGATTAATATTGGCTATTGCAGCCAAATATAAGTTTTTTATTCATCAAATGGATGTAAAAACTGCATTTTGAATGGAGAACTTGATGAGGACATGTATATGGATGAGCTGGATGGGTTTGTTGACCAAGATAACCCCCATCAGGTCTGCAAGCTTAAAAAGTCACTATATGGTCTCAAACAATCACCAAGAGCCTAGAATTGCAAGATAGATTCTTATTTGGAATCTTTGAGTTTCAAAAGGAGTAATGCTGACTATAGTATATACTATAAGCCAGATAGAGTAAATCCAGATCTATTAGCTCTATATGTGGATGATCTTATTATAGCCACCCATAACCTAGAAACATTGGAAGTGACTAAATCCAGCCTATCTAAGGAGTTCAAGATGTCTGATCTAGGAGAACTTAGTTACTACTTAGGGACTAAGTTCTCCATAGACAGAAGTACCCAGACTATACCCTAAGCCAGTCCAAGTATATTCAAGATATACTAAAGAAGTACAAAATGGAAGACTGTAAACCAGCAGCTACCCCAATGGAGACAAACCTTAACTTGGTCAAAACTCAACCAAATCAAGAGATTGTTGCCATCTGAAAGCCCTGACTTTCCTTATCAATCTATGGTTGGCAGTCTGATGTATATTATGCTTGGAACACATCCAGATATCTTATATTCAGTGGGAGTTGTCAACCAACATAATCCAAACTATGGATCTGATCATATTGCAGCAGTCAAGCAGATTTTTAGATACCTAAAAGGAGCTGCTGATATCTGCTTAAGATACACTTATAAGGATTCAGAACAGGATCTTGTGGGATACTCTGGTGCTGATTGGGGACAAAATTTAGAAGAAAGAAGATCCACAACAGGATACACCTTTCTTTACTGTAAAGGAGCAATTTCATGGAGTTCAGGAAAGCAACCAACTGTAGCACTTTCTACCACAGAGGCAGAGTACATGGCAGCCTGTGAAGCTACAGAAGAAGCAATGTGGTTAAGAAAGCTGTTTACAGATTTAGGCCAATGTCAAAAAATGCCTATTACTTTATTTCAAGATAATCAAGGAATCCAACTTTTCATGCTAGAACCAAGCACATAGATATTAGACATCATTTCATATGTGAAGCTATAGAAAATAACTTAGTTAGCTTAGTTTACTATCCTACAGATGAAATGATTGCAGACATATTCACCAAACCATTAGCTAGAGACAAGTTTGAATATCTTAAGTCAAAATTAGGACTAGTCAGTATGAACATTTAGTTAGCTTAGTTTACAGTCCTACAGATGAAATGATTGCAGACATATTCACCAAACCATTAGCTGGAGACAAGTTTGAATATCTTAGGTCAAAATTAGGACTAGTCAGTATGAACATTTACCTGAGTGGGAGTGTTGTAAAGATTTGTATTTCCACCTAAATACTCACCTAACTTAGTCACTTAGATTATTACCTTCAAATCCTAGAGAATACTGACCAAATTCCTTGTTGGGATTTACTTGGAATATTTACCCAGAACATGAAAATTCTCAAGGTTGTCCAAACAGCCCCAAACTTTGCACATATGTTCTTGGGACCTTCCTTAACCTATTCTACGTGTTTTTAGTGCCAAGACCAGGTAAAAGTATAAATACTACTTTTACATTCAATAAATCATTAAGTGAGAACCACATAATCTACTTGTCCTCCCAGTCACTTCCAATATCTCCAAGACTCTTACAACAACACTAACATTAAGTCCAACCTCACACTCAACAAGTAACTTCATCAAAATCCACCACTGAATAAGTATTTCTGTTGTAGCACCTTGTTTCCATGGCTTTGGCAGGAACCCTATGGCTTTATAATGCTGTCCATGCACTGGTTCCCATATGTCCTGGTCTTCAGTTGGCACTACAAGGTCTGGCTCCTCATCTGCCAGTCATTGTAATAAATCCTTGCAATATTCAAGTGTGTTTTCTTGAGCACTGCTCTTGAAGAAGTGCTGCAACCTTTGGTGTACCTATTCATGTTGCAAAATTCCACTGAAAGCATTGTGATAAACATTTGAGTTCTTGATATTGTTACTTTGTCTGTCAGTGGGACCTCCACTCTGTCAACAATGAAGGATGTGAAAGCAGTGGTAGACAAATTGCCTTTCTCTGCAAACTCAACTACCTCACCAGAGTGTAGCTCAACTGGCTATGCTTCCAACTCTTGTGAAAGCAGCTGTTTTCTTGTTGGTAATTCTTCTTGGCTATGATGGGATTCAGTCTGTTCTGGGCTTATGGCATTAATTGGTGCCTGAGTGCCTGATATTATGGTGACATATCTGTAGTAAATCCCAACAACAATCTCAAAAAAGCTTTTTGATGACCCATTGGCTATGGTCTAGGTGACCTGGCCAGTGATTTTTAGGTGTAGCTACAAAATTTTCTACATTAGCATTATCAAGGTTGTATCCATCTGTGGGACCAGAAATGTTATTCATAGGGATATCTACATCCATTTTTGGATGGGCCTCAATGACCAATGTGTGCTGATATGAGTGTGAGTATTTGATAAACTAAGTAAACATATACTCAAGTGGCCTCTATGATTATAATACAAAAGACCAGCTGAATGCTAGCATAGTGCTAGCCAAAATACAGTTTCCCCAGAGTTACAACTTTAATTGTATAACTTCTAGCCTTAGTGAGGACTACTAAACAGTACTGCATCTAGCACAGTGGGAAAAGAGAATAGTGCCATGCTTCACTTTTTGGGATTTTCCTATGGAGCAGATGTGAAGGGGGACAGAAAAAAGAGTTGGGTTGCAAGTACTCCCATGCATAAATCCACTCAAGGAGATTACATTGATATCCCTTGTGGACATGATGAGTTGGCATATGGAGGATTGAAAGGAGAGAAGAATTACAGACCATTCTAGGCATATTTACAGGTTTGCTTTGCATCAATTAACAAGTAAGTACAAACCACACAGGTTCCTTACACCTCCCGGTTTCATTTTCCACTCTCAATACATGTATTTCTGTGGTTGGGAGACGTACTGCCCTAAGAGAATATCTGACAACCATATGGTCACCTGATTATATTCACCTGCTCACCACCAAAGATGCTGTATTGGGATTCCGGTTACGGATACAAGTATCATTTTAAGGAGGATCCACAGGACGATGGTAAATGACACGGGATTGCCATAGATCAGATAACTTGGCAATCAAAGCTGACCTAACTACCTGTTTATAGTGGGCTTCTAAGTCGAATCCACTTGAATTCTAGTGGATACAAGCATGAATCCGGACAGCGGCCATTTATTGGTGGTTGAGTGCGGAGTATCTGTCAGCGGGATCCACCTGGCACTCCTGGCTCAATAGGACCGTTTTACACTAATGATCGGTCACGCAATCTAGCCAGGACACGTAACAAGTGCCGATCTAGCAGCGTATGAGCTCCCCAACCTCCAAAATAAATTCGGATTCCCTCTTGATACTGAAGCAAGCAGGACATGATGTTGATCAAGCCCCAGTATATCGCCAGACACGCCCTTGGGAGCACCCGACACTTCACCACCAGCAGACCTTCACCTGCAAAACAGAAGGTCGTGGTATTTGGCGGGAACGGGTTTTTAGGTAAAATAAGGGGAACCTCATCCCGCTGGTTTGCTAAGGACCACCAGCAACCAGCTGGGCTCTCTTTCGCAACACAAACTTAACCCCTCGCTTCTGTAGGAAAGTACGTGGCTAGAGGCTTCATACAAGATGCAGACACCACCGTCCAGCTTGTCGGACGAACCAAAAACGACGCCCTAAGACATCTGGGCAATCAAATACTGCCCTCAGTTAGTGTGGATATATTAGACAGACAAGCCATCATGGAAGCTACTCAGGAGGCCAACGTTGTTGTTAACTTGGTGGGGATCATGCATGAGAAGAAGCCCAAGTATACCTTTGACAACGTTCAACATCTGGGAGCTCGTAACATTGCTCTTGCCGCCAAGGAGGCGGGCGCACGACTTGTTCACGTCAGCGCCATCGGGGCCAATCCCGACTCCACCATCCCCTACGCCAAATCCAAAGGTAGTTTCCTCAATGTAAAACGTCAAGGAGAACATGGTTGCCAACGTCTGTTGTAGGGCTAGGGGAAATAGCTGTTCATGACACGCTTCCGGAGTCGGTCATTCTACGACCAAGCCTGGTCTTCGGACCTGAGGATGACTTCTTCAACGTAGGCTTTTTACGGGAGTTTTGCACCCGACACCCTGCTCACATCCTTTTTCTCGAGCCTAGCGCTTTTCCAAACTAGCCAAAATCCTGCCGTTTGTCCCCGTCTTTGGCGGAGGCAAAACAAAGTTCCAACCAGTGTATGTGTGGGACGTAGCCAAGGCGGTGGTGAAGTGTGCCACCGACAAGTCGGTTTCCGGCAGAATCGTTGAGCTTGGAGGACCCAAAGGTAAGTACCCTTTGCTTGTCATGAGCCTGGCGGGCAAACATGAACCAGCGCTTAATTACAGTGTACACTTACCGGGAGATGATGCAACTGTGCTTGGACCAAGCGGGGACGAAACGGCCCATCCTGTCGCTTCCATGGGCTGTTGGAATGGTTCAAGGCTTCTTCCTTGAGAAACTTCCGCTCAACCTATTTACCCTAACGCAGGACCAGGTCAGACTACTCCGGCATGACAATATCGTCTCGGGCACGGAGCTGAGTCTGACGGATCTGGGCATCAAAGCAACCCCTGCTGAGAGAATCCTGTACACCTACTTGCGAGCCCATGGACTGACTAGCAAGAATAAACGCACCCATCGCATGATCCAGCCTTCAATTGAGGATGAACTAAGGCAGATCCAAGAGATCAGAAAGCAAACGCCCCCGAATCTGGAGAAGGAGTTGGAACACATGATGAACCCAAGACCCAGAAAGCGGGTGTAGTCCGCGGCCGAACACTGGCTTTTTTTTCTCGAATATGAAATAAACGAGGCATCACTATTGAAGGACTTGGCCGCCATTTTGAAGCCGCCCCGTCATGATCACACCCCACTCAGAAACAGCAATTCGCTGGCCAAGAGGCCACGCAAGCCCTTAAGGGGGATTGATCTTGTGCAGTGTAGGCCATCGGGCCGTCCGCCGTGAGGGTGTCGATATCGTGAAACGTCCACGCAACGTCGGTGGCGCCTTCTAGCGAGGTCGCCGGAATGACGTCCCGCGGGCAGCATGCTTCACCACCCATGCGCCTATCAGCCGGGTGGAGCATTGGACGGTGAATAGAGAGGAAAAGACTTTATATTGGATTTTGGCATAAATTTTGATATTATGATGGAGGATATGACGGCTCAATAGAACGAAAGTATAGTAGCGAACAACAAAACATGTCCATCGTGTGGATAAAGAAGGGGAGGGGGGAGATCCGGCCGTTGAATCGAGATGTCTTTACATGCACCAATGTTGGAATGTTAGTGATCACCTAAAGGCATTTTCTGTTTTCGAATGATAAAAATTCTATCAACATGGAATGTTACGATTTCAAGTGAAAACCAGGGTGAAATGCAGAATGGTGAAGGAGAAAGTGTGGCATTAAGCCATGTTCAAGGAGGCAAGCTGAGCTTGGCATTCGATTACCTATGTTGGGTGGTCTAGGTTAGCCAGGGTTGTCTGGTTGTTTAGTGGGCCATGCACTTACCTCAAGCGCCTGTTTAACTTCAAGGTGAACTCTGGCCGAAGCGATCCAATCCTTGGCGATGTTCTTGGGCCAGCCCTTAAGCTGGTTGAACTCGCGGGTAGCCTGCTCCAGGTCATTCTCTCTCAGGAAATACTCCACTCTGGCGAGTACGGACTCGACGTCGTCACCCTCCACCAATCCGTGCTTCTTGAACATCAATTTAGACAAGAATACGGACATGAGATGGGACACGAAGCCTCCATCCTCAGGGATAAGGGAAGCACGTCTAACTTCCTTGCTGACGGCCTCGAAACGCTCAAGAAGATCGGGTAATGAATCGATGCCTGCCTCTTGAACCGACAAGCTAATGGAGCTGGCAACCGCGCTGATCAGCGGGAACTGAGCTCCAAGCTTGCTGACGAGGGCAACCTCATCTGTAAATGGAGTTTTGTGAGGCTGATAGATGGCGGTGCGGAGTGCTTGAACGGCGCACAGCATTTGATTGACGCGGGCACTTCTCTCGATGTAGGAGTCGTTGTCGAAGCAAATGGACTCCAGACCCCTCAGACGAGCCATGATCTGGTCGATGTTTGAAAGGCGTCCGCCCCTTTCGTTGTCTAGGCGAATTTGAAGCTCCCTGCTCCAGCGTCTCTCCAGATCCTGAGCTTGCTTCTCCAAGGATTTCGAGAGTTGCCCAAGGTATTCCTTCTTAATCTCGTTCTTTTCTTTCAGGAATCTCTCTTTCATGTGTGCCTGAAGATCCGCGAGCTGTTGGGCAGCAGAATCGTGTTGCTTCGCCAAAGCCTCGTTGAAGTGCTTGGTTTGCTTCTCGAGTTCGTCTTGGAGGGCTTTCTTTTCACTATCCTTCAAAGTGGCGATGTAGCTTTGAAGGTCGTGGATGGCTTCCTTGGCTTTTTGGATCAAAGTGACGTAATTTTCCTGAGTAAAGGTCTCATCGTTTAAGGATTTGAGCACATTGTTGACATTTTTTAGGACGTTGTTGACGCTGGGATCGTTGGACTCGAACTCAGGGACATCGAATAGGGCATGCTTGATCTTTCGGAGAGCCTCTCCGGCATCCTCAGCAGCATGACTAAGGGCTTCAGCGGGAGGGCGGAGAGTAACCTCTTCCTCAGAGTCGACCACAACTGAAGTGGGGGTGAAGGTAGTTTGTGAAATGGCTTTAGCTTCGGGATGTGTGGTCACAGGCGCACTCTCTTTGGGGAAACCATATTGAGGCTCCTCGTTCTTGCGCATGTCGTCAATCATCTTTTTGGCGTCACTGGTGTAGCCTAGCAGGGTATTGTACAGATTACTTCCGTACTCGGGCAATTTCTTGGCTTCTAGTTGAAGACGGCCCAAAGGATCTTTCTCGCTTTCAATCTCGGTGACGAAATCTTTGGCGCCGGGTACGTACTCGGTGAAGTACTTTCTGAAGTTTTCATCCTTCAAAGAGTAAAAGCCGGAGCCAACGTAACCAGCCCCACCTAGAACGGTCAAAAGTGAAATGGTCTTCAACAAAGAGCGCTTCTTTTTAGGAGCGGCAGTAGGGATGGCAGTGGTAGTGGTTGAATTGGTGGTGGCTTCGGTGGTGTAAGGCTATTGAAAGTGAGTTGGTATTATCTATCTACACCTGAAATGGAATTCCACGAAGTATGTACCTTCTTGAAGGATAAAATGCGAGAACTATGGACTCTAGAAGCGGTTCTCGCGGTGGCTTGAGAAGCCAAAGATCTTTGTGTGGAAACTTGAACACCTCTAAACATCTTTCTTTATCTACAAAAAGTTAGAGATAGACAACTGGGTTAGGCCGGGGGGAAATGGCTGGCTCGAATCCACAAAAAACAAATACCCAAAGCTAGGGAGTGACAGCAAGGAAGCCCGTTTGCTTGGAAATGGTGAGGTGGGTAGTTCTTTGTATAATCAACTCCATTTTGGGGAAAATTGATTTTGGGGTATAGCAGAGCAAATCAGCCAGGTCAGAGAAGGACTAAAAAATTTCAGCTTATTCAACGGATTCTTATCCGAACATCATTACTATTACCCCACATTTCATTCACTAAACCTTAACCATCATGGTGATGCTAATTATTTGAGTCTCTGTCACCAAAATCCAATTTAATGTTTGATGACACACTCGGACAAGACTCCATCGAATCTCTACGTGGAGTAGAAGGCCCGATTTGCAAATGAGCACCGAGCCATACTAGAGATCGTCACATTCAAAGTCGTTGGAAACCATCATTCCGACCAATTAGGTGGTAGCATGTGCGTTGGTTCGTTAGTCCAATCAGTTGTTATTTAACGGACAACCTCATGCCTGGCAACCCTGGTGCATTAGCGAGGATGATCCTTTCCATGATTAAGCGTAAGGTACTGGGCTTCGATGACTGATTTTTGTTGGGTCGGGGAAGTAGGCCTGCCCCATGGTTCCTTCATCAATTGGTCAGAAATTGCTAAGGTTGCAGTGAATCTTGGGCTGCAAACGGCGTCTTGTAGCACAGTTAGCATATCGATAGAAGAGAGCCTCAACTTGAGTAAACCAAATCTGCTTTATTAGCCATTAAGCTGAGTATTATGCAAAAGTGCCAAAATAAATTAAGGTGTCACTAAGGATACTGGGGCATATGAGCTTCAACGTGGTATTCATCGAACACAGTCCAATGGTGACCTCCCAAGCTCAGAAAGGTGTTTGCTCAGCAGTCAGTTTCTTCCCATTTCACATTGACCCTTCCCAAATGCAACGGCGCGATCCTTTTGAAAGCCGTCGGTGTCAAATCAACATCCCCTTTGCTGCATGTGGCGCAAAGGTCACGAACCTTCACCACCACGGAGCCAAGCCTGGTGTAAACCTTGAGGCATTTACCGCACATAGGGGAATCTTCGGTTTTCCCTTTCCCGCCATTGAAATCCTCCGCACTTAGTGCCGCAATCAATGAGCTTACACTGGAGGTCTCACCATCTTTTGAGCAGGCATCTCGCTCGGGAGTAAAATATGTAGCTTGCCCTCGCTTGGAGTGTCGAAGGTAAACTCTTGCGACACCCGGAGTGTAACCTTCCCCGGAGATGAGAAACAAGGCAAAAACAACCAAGATAGCAAAAAACAGTCGCATGGAGTCTCAGACGAAGTATTGTAGCGAACTCAAGGCGACACAAGCATTTATATACAATCAGTTGGGCTCTTGGTATGCTTTTCCACGTGCTCATCCCAGCCTCTCGAGCTACTCCTTAACTAATCCTTTCTCAGCATCATGGCCAGGGGAGGCTAAGCATTAGTGGCAAGTATTTTTCATATGAGCAATACATCTTCGTTGGACTGCATACGACATTCTGTGGGATTGTGTTTGTAGTAATCTCACCAACTGGATGGGGTGCTAGGCATTTCAACGAAATCCTTATGTTTGATTAGCAGACCCCAGCTCAATGATCAGGCAGACAAGGTATGCGACATGCACACTGATGAATAGAAAGAACATCAGCACTGAGATATATTGGGCATGCCCCTGGGTAATCTCATCATGTCAATAAAAGGTTCTGAACATCTATTGCATTACAATCACATTCGTACATGATAGATCTACCTCCTTCAGACATCGAGCCTAGTGCTTGCATAGATTCCAACGTACATTACTTTGGAATTTATTTCATTCGCATCAGTCATGCGCCCCCTATACGTGCTGCACTCGACAGCATGATCAGACTCAGCTGTTAAGTGCATTGGGATGGGGAGAAGCATTCCTTGAAAGCGCATCCGTACCAAACAAACAGGCCCCTTGGATGGAACTCACCACTTCCGCTGCCATTGGCAATTGCCATGAATCTGAACCAACAATGAGATTTATTTGGTACACTCGACGGCTTGGTTGCCAACGTACACTAAAATTGCCAAATGTGAAAATAACCCTCAACTATACAGTGACCGCAGCGTTCAACGCTTCATCCCAACCAAGGGGCTTGTCGTCAACAGTTCGTGGATTTCCAAACAACCTTGACTCTTCCTTCAACTTTGGGTGCAATATGTTCAAATGCAGTTGGGGTAAGATCGATGTCACCACTTGAGCAGGACGCACAAAGATCGCTGATCTTTACGACTACCGACCCATTCGGGCCGGAGACCTTGACACACTTGCCGCACATCGACGCTTGGTTAGTATCTTGGCCGGATTTTTGGCCGAACTGAAAGCGGCTAAGAGCCGCAATGAGATCGCCGGTGCTTGACGTCTCTCCACTCTTCGAGCAGGCATCGTGGTCGGGAGTGAAATAGGTCCCGTCTCCAGAGTGGGAGCCACCCGAGCCACCATCATCCGAAGTGTCGGTGCTTGTGCTGTTTTGGTGGGTTTTCTTACCGCTCGAATCAGCGCCATCCCCACCATCAGTATGGTGGTGGCCCTTATGATGGTAACCACGCTTCGAAAGCGTGGATTCGAGATTGACCGAGGCATACCCAGAGAACAGCTCCGCAAGCACGAGCTGCGCGAGTCCCATCACCACAAGAATCGTAATAAGAAGCTTAGACATGATCCACATGTATTGCAAGATTGCGTTTGTGTATCTTATTTCGGACCATCTGGTATATGTATATATACTCGCCCAAGGCCATGCACCAGACTAGACGTTATTCAAAAGTGGCACCTGACTTCCGTCCAAATTGGATGCCAACGTGCTCAAGCTAGCTCCTTCCCAACAATTTAGGTCTAATGAACAGCGCCCAACCAAAAGGTGGCAGTGGTTGAAATTAATCGTGCACTGGCTAAAACCTCATTGGTGACCGACGGCCCTTGATCAATTTCGAGGAAGTAGGGTTGTAAGAGAAGACTCGTCACTTCAATGGCTGAACGGAGATGTAATACAAACTTGAGTGAAGGGTCAATTAATTCAAGACATCCCATCGACACCACTGGCCAGAACACAGTAACTGAGGGGTGGGTAATCAGAACCTCATTTACGACGGTGATTCGATGCCTTTCATGTATGAGGTCATTAATGTGGGCTAGTGTTGACTCTGGTGGCTACTAACTCGGACCACGGCGGTACTTCGCTGCCGAGAGTTACCATCTAGCTACCGCATGGCAAATTCGGCGCCTATTGAACGCCGTTCTCAAGAATCCGGGGTGAGCGATTAGATGCGATTTACCACGAAGATTGCTTGGTACCAGATGCCCGTGATTAAATTGGGGACTTCGCAGTGGGTTTGGGACTTGATTGCCATGCCTCACCTCAGCTCCGGAAACAAGTTGGCAGTTGGAGATGCTTCCGAAGAAGGCAATCCTTGTCTGGCCGACTCCAATGATCTCACAAAACGCCAAGGTGCTTGCCAAGAGTTTTCCGTTGCTACTTTGATGATTCTGGCAATATAGTAGATGCAAGGGTTTCCCACCGGCTGTGGGCCTGACACGGGGAGGTTATGCTCGCAAATGAATCACTGATATCAAGTGGAAAGCATGGCACCTTTCCTCGCAACAAGCGTTGCAAATCAAGCAACTAGCATCAGCGTGGTATTAGAATCAAAAACCGGAAATTGCCTCTTATCACTACCAACCTACTCTCCGCGCTCGTACTATTGTTCTTGAAGAAACCACGTAGCTAAAGCGGTGGCATATCCTTATCACTAATATCCCGTGGTGCGTGGCTAATGTTACACATGTCTTGGATCTGTGGTAAACTGATGATACGTAAGGACTCGCGCCTTGTGCCATGCATCACAGCATAGATTACGATTCATCGCTCGAAAGTGGGGTCAGGCTATCTTGATTACCCTCTATGGTGCGAAATAGATGGAATATTGGATGTGAGTACCATGTCATCCTCGAGTCCGGGATTGCTAGCGTTCAAGGCAATGCCTAAAGATTAACTCATCTCCTATCTCCCGCCAACAAAGATTGGCCCATCCTATATTCAGCCTGAATGGCTCCGTTTGGGTGCATATCCTGTGAACACGCCCCTCGACCTCTACTTGCCTGGGGATTGTGTCAAACGTTCGGACCGAGCGAATGGTCGCGAAAATATGGATAGCTGGGAGGGCGGGTTAGTTTGTTGGAATACATTAATACAGATTTTCGCCACCCCCAACATACCTTTGCTTTGGGAAGCACGATTCCATGGACAGGTGTACATTGTGATCTGAGCTGTTTATTTGAGAATGAACGACGAGGGGCAAGTTACTGAGCCATGGAAAAAATATGAATTATGCAAGATTGGTGTGAATTCTGGTAACATCCTCAAAGCTCTCGAAAGCATCAAGAGCCCTAGTCAATTTCTCCGAATCCTCATCAGTTTCTGGAGGCTCGACAGTGGAGGTGGGCACATAAGTAGGCTCCATGAGCTTGATTTCGTATTTATACTTGGTGGCCAACTCCTTAGATACGGCATTTAGGCTGGTAAAGTCGCAGGTGATCTAGATTTTCAATTTAGTACATGCCAGCACCTTAACCAACCAATGTTTGCAAGAATCACCTCGATTGTTTCGGGCTCCTCGCTTTCCGCAATGTCCTCTGCTCCAGCGTCAATTGCATTATCCATCATGGTGTCCATGGAGTCGCCCGATTCGCTGGCACTAAACTCGATTCTTCCTTTCTTTTCGAACATGTACATGACTGATGACATCGAGCCTCTATTCTGAAGTGTTAGGCATACGCCACGCGTCCCCTTCGAGATCAATAAACTCACCCATATTTGCTGAACAAGTGACGAATCCCTTTGACTGTACGATTACGGCTGTCGGTCATGGTTTCCCTAGCAACAATGCACATAAGAACCTCGAATAGCAGATGCACTAGCGTAGCCAAAGAAACACGAACACTATCATAGCGACGCCACTAGGGCCAATTCCCTCAAAGGTGATCTCTTCCATGGCCTCACTCTCTTTCGCCGCGGCCTTGCAACGAATCCAACGTCAACACCATATTGGTATATCGAGACTTTGATGGGGCCTACTGACCTTTTTAAATGCGGAATCGATGTTTTCCTTTGGCAGGTTGATTGTCTTAGCTCTGGCCAAGGCGGCTGCAAGTCTCAAATTGCTTGAAGGATCAGGGCCATTCGCTAAATAAACCACCCCTTGTGAATAAGGGAAGAATACTTGGAGCGACGAACCGGGCTCTTACCTCGAATGGCCGCAATCAATTCCTTTCCTAATTTCCCGAATTCCTCGCCTCGCTTTCTATCGGCCTCGCCTTTGGAGCGCTTGATTTTGGCCCATTTACTGTGGCCAGCCCATCTTTTCTGAAACAAGCACGGCGTCACCCTAACGGGATACAGCCCAAGGTTGCGCACTAAGGATATCCGAGCTAGTGAATTCATTGTTGAAGCCCAAGCCAGCAACGCAGCTTCCCAAAAAACCAACCCATCGGCACCCTGTAACAAATTTTGGGTTCGAAAAATTTTCGATTCAATTGGGCTCCAAAATCAAGCCCCCAACCCTTGGATCAATCTTGAATTTCATGGGCGCTGTTTTCCGCTGGCGAAATAGCGTTCGGTCAACAGTGGGAATCGAGCACGGATCTAATGGGATCCAATGCCACCGGCGGCAGTCAAGCCTACCTGCCGGTCTTCGGTTGGTCTTGCTGTTCGAAATCCAGATGGCAGCCAGAGTGCGAGAAAACCCCCTCTGACCGTTGAGGTACTCCCGGAACCTGGGTCTGGGTTACAAAGAGCAGAGCCATCTAGTTCAAATCAGGAGTTGGTTGCGTATCCACATTGAGACATTGAGGCGGGGTTGGGGGATGCGAATTGTACGAGGTGCACTTGTGATTCAATCGATGTTTGGAAACCTGAAAGTCTAGTCAAATTTGGCGATGGGAAGTGAGTTGTTGATGGAAGCTGGCTTGATGAACATTGGGCTGGTGATCTTGCCCGAAAATACCGGCAACGAAGTCTTCCCCAGTGGAAGAACCGGTGGCATCAGGCTTGGTCACATCCAGGTAGCGCGCCTCGCTTAAGCTGAACGGCCGCAGGCGTTATGGCTTATCCCTGATCTTCACGGTCATCGGTGCGTACTTGGACGCGGTGTGAGGAGTGACACTAATGCTACACACGTACCACACATGTTATATTGGTCATACAGATGTCCCCTTCGCTCAAAGGATTATTCCATCGACCGATGCTGACCAATCTCCTAGGAAACATCGGGCTTAAGATAGAAGCCCTCTTATAAATAGAAATGATTTGGTTAAATGGGTTGGTGGGTGATTCACAGCGGAATCCCGCTCACCAAAATGGTAATGTGGATTCTGTAGCCGTGTGCCAGCAATGATCATTCATGGCAAAGAGGGCGCACCAGATTGAGAGTGTTATTATGGTATGTAGCTAGTCTAGTATTTCGGCCCTGTACAAAGGGAGCCCATTGGCTGTGGTGTGAGCCACGCATTTGTATAGGTGTGAGGGAGCGTATTCCACACACAAAGTGCCCTCCAGGTCGACACAAACCCATTTGTCCAGCAATAGGTTACACTGGTGACCAGGTGATACCTCAATGTCAACTGATTTACAGTTGGTGCGGTGGTGCAAACCAACCCAAGTCTAAATAGAGTCTCTATGGCTGGGAATTGCCAGATCAAATTCGTACACAGGTATCAAATGAAACATTGATTCCTTTTTTTTTCGTAGTTGCCAGGAAGAAGCACATTTACACCATATCATCTAAACAACTCATTTTCGATTCCAGCACTAATTTAGCTTTCTATTTCTATATTTCTTAAATACCAACCAAAAGCAGCTCTTGCCTTCTTTCGCCAACAGTTGGTCATTTCAGAAAGAAAGATCCCCGAGTTTTGCTCAATCCAACCCTCCTATATCCCGCTCTGCAATTCGCTTCTGGACTTCCTTCCTTGCTCCTGTACCCTTCCCTTAACTAGCCCTGATTTCAGTCATATCCTGACCAAGAGTGCTCCAACCATTTCCACATAATGCCTGCCAGTGCAAGTGCCGCACCAGCTATTTACCCCCATCAAGAGAAGCATAGTATTACTGAATATAAGCTTGAGAAAGCCCCGTTCGAAAGTCCCATCACCGTGTCTCATTCCCACTTACCCAGCACTTCGGATTTCAACTCAACAAAGAGTGTGTCCTTGCCGTCCTTGATGAATGACAACCGCTTTCCTAGCCTTAACTCGGTTGGTTGCGGGATTTCGACCGATCATTCCATTCGACCAATGCGCGAAAATATCGATTCAGATTGTACCAAATTAGATACACTGGCTGCCGCTGCAGGTTCGATACTGGTTTCAATAGCTAATCTTGGGCAACCCAAACCACTCCCAGAGTCCCAAGATGAAGCGGCCGCTACTAGAAAGGACACCACTCCAGGTGCCGAGAATCTTGCTGATCTTGCAGCCGCAGCCATCTCCTCTCTATCAGACTTGGCTACCGGCAGAGTTGAGGCCCCTGTATCGAACCAGGTATTTTCCCTGTGCTACTTCCCGACTTTGAATGTAGACTTACAGACCCTACCACAGACGGAGAATCGCCGGTACCAGACAGAAAGCCATACGTACAAGAAGACCGGCTTTATGTCGATTTCAGCCTTGCTAGGTACGCATAAATCTTCTCTAGTTTTTACTACGCCATTGTTCTAAAATTGGTTGCATCAGATGAAACTTCGAACCGGCCAAATGAAAGTCCACCGCCAGCCCCATGGCCTTCGGTAGGTACATATACTTCATCCGATCCATAATTGTCACCGCTAACATATCTGTGTTGATTAGTATCCAAGTAACGAAAATATTGGTGGTAGAGCCAAGGAGTTGTCGGAGGATGTTAGTAGCCATTCTTTTGCTGAACCAAATGGCCGTCAGCTGCCATTGCTCAGGCAAGGTATTAATAGTGGACGTTTCTAGGTTACGAGTGAGGCCTTGGCCCGACCCAGCAAAAGGCCTTTGAACGAGTCCGAGCCTCCATCCAAGAAAAAATACACGCCTATGTTTGACCCTTCTGCCACAAGCCGCAGCAGTAAGTTCTGGTTCCCTGTCTTGGATTCGGTTCATTCTCTGATGATTCTATAGATAATATCAACGATGGGTACACGAGTACACCAAGTATTGATGGGAAGGTAAGTTATACTACTCAGAACAGCGATGGCGATGCAACTGTGGTTCAGACCTGGCTTCTAATTTCAACCCTACAGGTGGATGGCGCATACCCTGGACGTAGCAGATACAGCGAGCCCTACCACCTTTCTGATGTAACGTCAACGAGGTCAACTCCCATTCCTCAATACAAACCTGGCGCATATGGATCCGAATCAACACATCCAGGCAATACAGCACCCGCGGGGTACCGTAACTTCCAGGTAACCTGATGCTCTCCAACTCTCGTGAGTGCCATATACTGATGTATGCTCTAGCCGTCATATCAGCCACTTCGAGTGGAAGGTCCAAACACCTTTTCAAAGAAGTTTCAATCAATGGTATGTGGTATCTCGACTGTGATCCCATTTGGTGTACAATATATCTAACGCCTCTTCTAGCAAGATCCCAAAATCAAAAGAAACGCTACTCACGCGTACATAGCGTACATGATATACACTGATCGACTTCAAAACAAGGTATGTATGCCATGTTCCTCCCTAGCCACCGCTTTATTTACCTGGTTGCTCCATAGAACTTGGGGACCAAAGAGCTCGCCTCTGTGCACAGACCCGACACCTCTGCTCCACTGAGCCATTATGGCCATTCAGCCCATACTCATTCTCATAACCATCCCTTCCCATTCCCGCATAATCACGACCACTCAAAACATGCACACACTCCTCACCAACACACTCATCCTACTCATAATCATACACCGCAGCACAACCACGCAGCTCACCAACACTATCCTCACCAACATCAACGCCCACATGCCCATCAGCACCCGCACACCCATCAACACCAGCATCCTTACCATCATCACCACTCCCACGACCCACATAGCCAGACTCCCCCAACTGCATCCCAACCCTCATATACAAGTAATTCCCACAGCGACCCAAGGTACATCACATCCCCGGCGGGATATCGATCGAGCCTGGGAAGACATGAGATGCAGGAGAGCTCAGGTGGTCCATACTATTCATCCAGCGAGGTACGTCGTAGGCCAATTATCCCAACTGATTTTCCGGCTCTCATGTTGCCACCTTGACCTGTAGCGTCCAGCAAGTGGGGCCCCGCATAGCCACTTCTCGGGGCCAACCGTGTCGTCTCGCCCGGTTTCTGCTGCGACAACCACCGGATATTCACCGGAGAGTGTTTATGGATCCTCGCATCATAGAGATAGCCCCAGCGCTTATGTGTCGGGGTCTTACACCGCCGCATCGGCACCCCCACAGCCCGCATATTCCCCCAATATGCGACCTTCACAACCAGCCAGAAACTATGGCTACCAGTCTTCGCAAATGCCACCAAGAGGCTCCAGCGAACACCGGTACTACGATGTAGACCGGGCCCCAAGTAAATCTGGCCGGTACTAGCTGTGCATCTGAGCAAAGTAACGTATCGCGAATCTTTCCTATTTTCAGCCCTAATTCTTGAGGTGCTGCCGCGCAAGGACACCTCTTACCAAGCGAGACGATCAAGTAGACCACCGATTCTATGCAGGACCCTTTGTGAAGAATGTCGTGCAAGTAGAGATGGCCGCAGTCTTGCTTCAATAGCAAACTAGGTTAGTCGCACTTCGTTCGATCCCTTACCCCCATCCCTTTCCCTTCCCCTCCCCCTCCCCCTCCTCGCCCATGAAGCTCATTGCATACAATCTCCACCACCATCTGAATAGTACCCCACTTTCCCTGACATTGTTTGACCACAGATCGTGGTTGGTAATTTTGTAGCAAACTAGGCAATTCAATTGGCTAGTCACATGCACTGAGCTTCAGTTGCTCTGATTATTTGTTCTTCCTTAGCTTACCCTCTCCCCTCCCCTTCCCTTTCCACACCCACGCTGTAGTGATATTGCACATATCGCCCAGCCCGACTCGTATTTGATGTCAGTTGAACTTCGTTACACTATTGTATATACCATATAAAATAGGGATTCAATTGACCGCCCCGACCCGTTGATCGATGCATTCTGCTTGCTCTCGTTGAATTACTTCACAGTATTCTATTTATTCACCATCTCGAAGTCGCCCAAGACCGGGTGGCGGCGGTGGGAGAATGGACCGGGCGTACCGAAGCGTTGCAGGGACAAAAAATTTCGAGCGAGGAGTATGGAAACCATGTTGAGGGGAAAGAGCCCGGACTGACTTGAAACTTACGAGATTGAGCTAGGAGGGGTGAGGGACATGATTGATTGGGGAGGACCCAATCCGTGCCGGTTGAAATGTTGATGGTGGAAGACCAGTCCGGTTCGGTGCAAAATGAATACCTAGGCTGGATGTTGGTGAAGGGGAGGTGGAAAGATGGTTGGTACATTCGTCTCTTGATTATGTTGGGGGTGGGGTGGTGGTGGTGGTGGTGGTGGTGACTATTGCTTGATATCTAGTAGGGATATTCATTGAAATCAATGGATGCCACCATGTCATCGGCGGCATCCTCGTTCTCAGAATTCTCTTCGGAGGGCATCAAATCAGCTCCCACATCGGGCTCTTCCTCATTATCCGCCTCTTCATCTTCGTGGTGCTCTAGGTCAGCATCGGCATCGGTCATCTTCTCGTACTCCTCGTCCGATTTGTTCGAGTACAGTGAGAGTGTGCTGCGGGAGGCTATACGGGTCAGGCTTCGCAGCATACCCAGTCGCTTGTTTTCCGGCTTAAGTGGCTCAGAGGCAGGCGGTGCAGGCTCATCCAGCTCTGGAATGTCAATGTCTGGCAAGTCGGATTTCCAGTAATTCCAGTCATTATACTCGGCCTCCAAAGCGGTTGTTTGAGGGGGGAAAATCTGGTCCACCAGATCGTTGAGCTTGATGTACCTACGGGGTTTTAGGGAAATGTTAATGATTGCTGGGATTTGGAAGCACCATCGGGGTTGTACTAACGATGATCTGTAGCCAGCAAGAAGTTCAAGTTTGAGATCGCCGGAGTACTCGATGGTGAAAATCCTGGAGACCGGGACATCTACACTTCTGTACGACAATGCGTCCTACAAAGGCCTTTCTGTTAGAGACCATGGGGTTTGAAGCTTGGCATGGGAAAACCTACGGTGATTCTATTTCCGAATCCAGCATAGAAAGGATTATGCTCCCCAAAAAGTTGCTTGATATCGCGGAGACAGGCCATTTTGAAGATTTGGGGTTGTCTCATAATGACCTCCCTTGAGAACGACGTTGAAACAGGTAAGCCGATACCACCTTCTGAAGATATTCTCTTACTACAACACTTACCGATGCAGCGATGTGAACAATCTATCGGGTGACATGATGACAGGGCCTTCGGGTAGTTGGTAGGGCCCCTGCTCCACCTTTCGTAGATAATCCCTGGTAGTATCCGCCTATATGCACGCGTGAGACGGTTAGGTCAATGTGATCCTATATGATGGTGGATAATTTCTGATATCGTTACCTGCCCAATGGCTCTGGATGTTAAATACAAGAATTGGAAGCCATTCTTGGAAATATCCGTGTATAGTTTCGCGACTCCATTGTGGGTCCAATCTTTGCCAACCATTGTGAACAGATGGCCTAACGCATCAGATCTAGCAAACGAATGAGCACAGGTTTTCGATGGCCCTTCAAGTTAGCCTATCTTACTTGGTGATTGTTCCGTCGATATCTGAGATGACAATCTTGGTGTCGTACTTCCAGAAGAAGATTCTTGACGAACATGAGGCTCTGCTCTGTGGCCCCGTTGAGACAGAGAAGGTGATGGTATTCACACCGAATCCCAAGTTGAGGGATTTCTAATAAAACAATTAGTGTGTGTCCACGAGCACACTGGCTGAAGAGATTCTGGCAACATACCAGCTGCTCTGAGGTCAATCTTAGAGTTTTGGCATATCTCTTTTGTGGAGTCACAACGGACTCCAACTGAGCGGAGGTATCGGGCTCAGGGAAAGTCTAGAAATGAAGTTAATGCGCCGTGTTTATCTGGATGGCGGCGATAGAATTTTACCTTGGCTTTTTCAGGAAGCGTGACCTTCATATCATCATCATCGTCACTAGTAGGTTCGGGGCTAGAACGTGACCACCAGTTGCGAATGCTGCCTGCAAAGCTGTATCTTCTCTTGACACTGGCAGTAGCACCTGATGCACCCTTGCTTGCGGTCATCTTTGGCGATACGAATCCAGCAACGGTCTCCAAATGCTGTTTGAACACTTCCTCAGATAGTGGCTGTCGGAAAACCACAAGTGAGATAAACAACGGAGCGATCGCTGGCCAAGTGTAATAGCTAGCACGAAACTTGGTTAGAATAATAGTGTACATAATGATATCAGCACGTGGAATGCTCATACCGATGCTCGTAGCGGAAGACCATCTTGGGGTCAATGACAATCGACGGGTTCTCGGAGAACTCTTTAAAGCTAACCATGTGGTCGTGGAATAGCACTAGGTTGCCCGTCTGTTGGAATATCATGTGTTATGAAAAGGTATGGCTGAAATCTCGAAGCTTAGCATGGAGATTACCTCATCTCTTCCAAAGTCCTCGTAGCCACCGCATAATGACATTTCAAGAGAGTACAGCTGCCCCTCAATCTCAATTCCAACTTGCTCCTCCTGAGCGCTATTTCTGGTCAACTCAGCATCGGTCACGCTGATTTTTTCGGCGTGCTTGGGATCCTCCCAGCCCCAACTCCACTCGTTAGAAGCGTTGACGCCAGACGATTCCGTAAACTCGTACTATGTAGAACCAGCATTGATTTAGAGATCGAATGACCGGATATTTTCTTCGCCCAGACAACTTACATCAAGCTCAGTATCACTCAACGGAGTTTGACGAACAGAATCCCTCCTTGGTCTAGGTGAAACGTTACATCCTTGGTCTCTTCAACTTCAGTAAATGGCCCACTTACGTCTTATTGGTGTGCACTGGGCAGTCAAGTTCTGTATCAGAGAAAGGTCCATGGGATTCTAGACAATGAATGTGAGAACCACTTCATTGTAAAATGGAGTATGAAGTTGCAAACCAGAGCTGTATTCATCTTGCTTGCTATGTGCCAATTTAGTAGGGGTGCTTAGTATATCCTGTTGCTGACCCAGCTCGCATTCCCGCCTTACAGCTAGTTCTTCGGCCTGTTCCTTTTCACGGTCTCTGTCGATTTCTTCAACACTTCGGAAAGGTTGGTTGCTTACGATGGATCTTCTTTGGATTTCTTCGGGCTCATTCCCTGTATTGATACGCTCTGGCTTGGGGCGCTCGCCTTGACTGATTTCTCGCTCAACAGGTTCGCCAGCTTGCTCCATCTCATCGGCCTCTTTCATGAGCTGCTCAAAGGAGGGCATGCTATGGAGGGCTTCCTGGATGTTCTTCATATCTTCTGCCTTGTACCCAGCAGTGTCCAAAATGATATGGTCTTTGGAAGTGATAAAGTTCAATGAACGTGCGTTTCCAATCAAAAATGATCAATCGGCACACTTACCATGCGCTTCATTTTTGACAATAGGATGATCCGCTTCGTCTGTTTTGCCTTCTATTAGTGTTTCAACGGTGTGAGCAATCAAGTTCATTTCCGTGTCAGTTTGAATTCTTTTTACAGCAGTGTTGCTGAATCTTTCTTCCAGACTGGAGCTAATAATAGAATTGTTCTGACCTTTAGCCGGCTTTCCATTTCCGAATAGCAATGATCCGGGCGAGGAGACAGCCGCATGGCTTGGTGGCGCGGTCAAGTTTGAAGATTTATCGTCCTCGCCAAAATCTAACCCGAGCAAGCTTAGTAAATTCACCTGCTAAACAGGGAACAAAAACCTTACCTGAACCATGTCCGCTATGGGCACTCACGTATCCGGTATCTATGGAGAACAGCTGGTAAATAACCTAAAACAATTAGGAAAGCAGCAATGCGCAAATATTGTACCGTTGTCTTCAGCGATAGGATCTGTAGAAGGTCCAATATCCAGAAACTCGGGTTCCTAACAAAGCATCATCAGTTCAGAAACGCTTCTAGAGTGTTTGGCTATGCTAAACTACCTCATCTCCTTCGATAGCTTCGACTAGCGGTGAAGTACTGTATTCATCTGGAACAGGATCCTAATACGGACATTACGAAGGTAAAACTCATGCTCTAACCATAAAGAAGTATGAACCATTCACCTCTGTTTCGAATACGAAGAAAGCTTCACCAGCATCACCGACTTTCATAGGGAAGTTTATGATTTTCCCATTCACTGAGACCTCAACCTACAACCACATCTTACATGAATATCTCTTGAGTAGAAACAACAGCCAAAAGTAGCCAGAAAAACTGGAGCAATGAGTTGAATACGACTTCAAACCTTTTTATCTTGCGGTCTCAGAAGTTGAAGTTTTCCGAAACGAACGTGGAAGGGTGAACAAGCTAGCTCACCATCGGGCTGTTCAGTGACAACGATGTCGATGGCTCCGGATAGTGTAGACGGATTGATTTCCTTGTAAAACTCCGTCACAGTATTTAAAACTCTGCCCACGTACTGCATTTTCTATATTGTTGGTAACGTCGATAAACCCAGGAAGTCATAGTTGACTTTGTACTATTCTCTAATCACGTGATATCCCTCGAATTGTTACACAAGCTGGTTTACCAGAAGGAACCTATCAAGCACTAACTTTCACATGGAAGTGCCAGTCCCACACCCCAACATCCAGTTAGTGAATAGCCTATACAATCGCGCTTTCCTACTCTGTTGTGACATTGCTTTTCCACTTGATATGTCATCATCTATCAACCGCTTCTACTCTAGCGTCCGCCTGATGTACTCTACAAATCCAACACCACAATCAGCCTAGCAGTAACACAGCGGGTATGGAATCCCAGTATGATGCACTCCAGAACACTTAAAATAGCAAACGAATCAATCGATGGCATGGGCGAATTGACAGATTTGATTTAATATTACTGAAGAATGATCCGGCAATCATTTGACTAAATTAGGGGGATTTCAGGAAAACCACTAAATTCGATTTAACCTCGAAAAAATTTGTGGTTTCATCCAGAATCCTCAACCACCTGGAGGGACTTTTCCACATCGCGTCCAACTGCACAGTTGCCTTTCTAGCATTTTTGGTCAAATATGTTGAAGACATTCCTCAGAGGCAACCTAGGTTTACGCCCTTTGAATGGGTTGAGTATGTCCATAGAGAACCCGTTGCCATACTGTACGGAAAATTAATTGTCCCTTTCGTAGTCCATTTGCAAACCCGTAATGTTGTTCAAGTGTCCAAGTTGCCCCCACTCAAAGGTGTACCTAAATGGTGGCAGGGAAGAGAAGTTGTCATATTCAATCACCCAGAATCCACTACATTTGTCAGAATGTTATATGCTGGAGCTGCCATGCAGGTCATTTTTTGGTAAATCGGGTCTCTTTGGTAAATCCTTGTAAAGCAAAGTCCAGCTGAACCATTATCTAGGGGGAATATAGGCTACTTAGCTTGGACGTATATGCGAGTGAAGAAGGAGTAATTGCTTCCAATATTCTTCATTTGCTTAACATTCACTAAGATATGGATTGATTTTCAGAGATAGTGAGGAGTATGAGCTTGCACCTACAGCAGTACGTGGCGCAGCAGCAGCGGGTTTAGTAGGCCTGGGAACTGTAGTTGGCGGATTGTTCTTCCTCTATTCCACTCGGTATAATTCTCTGTCTCTGTGGATTAATGCTTTACTTTAGCTTATTCTTTGTTTCTGTTCAGATTCGTTGTCAAAGCAACGCTCTTAGATTCTAGGGCCATGCGCTTAACCACACCTCGAATCTTCGGGTATAAGCAAGAGACTTATCCCTTGAGTCAAATCTACGCCCGCAAACCATTGTACACAGGCAAAGGTTCGTAAGAACAGCTCTGGTCTTGTTTCCTTCGTTTTGACTAAATGTGTCGATCATAGGGGAGCATGGGTTAGGGGATAACTCGAATTATTATCTTCGTGTGCTGGGCAAGCGTCTTGCATATGTTTTGGAGCATCGTGGAAAGTTTGATCATCCGAAGACTTTCGATGGGCTGTTTCATAAGCCTGGATTGGGTGCTAATGGTAAAGCCAAAGAAAAGAAATAATGGCAGTGTCACTGTGTTCCTCTGCCCCCACTAAATAATTATCGGATCCTGTTCACGTTTGCACTCAGATATCCAATCATCCAAGGAATAGAAAATAAATATTCATCATCCTAAATGCATTCTTTTGGACATGCTATTGATGTTTTAGAAAACTCCTAGATTGGCAGTTTATCAAAATCGATTTTAATGCTAACCTGTTACATGTGATGCCAGATCTTTGGAAACCCAGGAGGCTACCGCGTGTTTCGATTCGTTAGTTTACAGCAGATGTGCTATCTAGTGGATGTTGGATCTGCCAGTCAATATGATCAAGATCAAAACTTGAATTACGTCTTGATGAATGTTAGAAATGGAAGCACGTGCAAGCAAAGGTTCAAGGGTGGTAGAGCTCTGTATATCACTGATTTGTATTGTCATGCTTACAAATAATGTATATATTCCAATATGACGGTGTGTCATAGGATGCACAAATGTTGATCTACATGCTGAGTATAAGCTTCGAAAACACATTCTTGTTCACATTATTTACGTAAATTGTAGACAATATAAAGTGCTTTCCTGGTTAGCGAGATCTCACACCTTCAACCTCAGGTATTCCCCATTACACATCGTCCCTCCGCAAAGCCTCACCTTGCCACAAACATGCTGTCCAAGTCTTTGATCACCCTCTCGGCCGCTACCTTGATGCTCTTCACGGGTGCTCAGGCTTTCTCTCCTCAACGACTCATCTGCCTGGTCAACACCGAAAGACAGAACCAAGGGCTACGACCATTGGTGCTCAGCAGGTAGGCCTCTCGCTATTTGTGATGAGGAGCAGTGGCAATCAATCAGTCACCCAAGAGCCCGGCTAACCCAATCCCCTCTGAAAGCGAGCTGAACGATGTTTGCTATCGTCACTCGATCATGCAGGCCCAGTACAACCGGATGACCCACGACAGGTACGATCACTCGCCCATGGACAAGGCAATCAACGAGCATGGGTTGAAGTGGCTCCAGTATGGGGAGAATGTGGCCCGTGGGCAACAGACCGAGGAGGTCGTGATGAATGTCTGGATGCACTCAGCACGTAAGTAGCCTTCGTTGTATATCACCACACTCCATTCGCCGAAAGCGCACCCTAACCAACTCCCATTCTCTTCTCACCACCCCACACCACCCCACACCATTGCCACCACAAACACTTCAGCACACCGTCGCAACATCCTCAATCCCACCTTCACCCACATGGGTGCAGCCCTGGCTCAACCCGGAAACTACTGGACCCAAGGGTTCGCCACCCTCCCCGGCACATGGAATGCACCCGTCTGCCCTTAGTAGACTCGCCCAGGCCATCCTCACCCAACCCGACGAGCCCAAAGCTCAATGCCCATTCCCAATCAGTATATCCCCACTCAAATAGGTGGACAGTATCGTTATAGAACTCGGTTGTTAGGCCAAGCAACGAGGTTTTAGGCTCTTTGCAAGCCCCAAATCACAATAAAATTTGATGAGATTTCAGCAGTGATATTTCCAATTGTCATACACATGACCTTCTACAGAGGGAGTTAGATTATCTTACCATATTCAGTTTAAGGGGTGGCAAACAAGAACATGAGGACTTGCTCATTAAAGGCTACTTTGTCTTTAGCGGCGTAACCCATTACTAGCATATTTGTGGATTCAGATTTCCTGCTAGATTGAATTACGTATCGAATTCTTTGTGGAGCGCTATGCGTAGAGAATCAAAAGACTGTGGGGGTGCTGCGATGTTATGAAGCTACTGGGGAGTATATCAACATTGTGGCAAGCAACTTGGAGAATTATGAAACATGATAAAAGTTAATCGCATGAACTCTAAAATTAAAGGTCAACTGTTACCTAATATGGGCATTGTGTTCAATCGGATGTCTCGTTGACCTTGTATAACACAATAACAAGACTAAGAAAGATGACGATATTAAAATATTGAAGTAGAGCAACAAATGACACATCATATCATTGCTGAAATCTCATCAAATTTTATTGTGATTTGGGGCTTGCAAAGAGCCTAAAACCTCGTTGCTTGGCCTAACAACCGAGTTCTATAACGATACTGTCCACCTATTTGAGTGGGGATATACTGATTGGGAATGGGCATTGAGCTTTGGGCTCGTCGGGTTGGGTGAGGATGGCCTGGGCGAGTCTACTAAGGGCAGACGGGTGCATTCCATGTGCCGGGGAGGGTGGCGAACCCTTGGGTCCAGTAGTTTCCGGGTTGAGCCAGGGCTGCACCCATGTGGGTGAAGGTGGGATTGAGGATGTTGCGACGGTGTGCTGAAGTGTTTGTGGTGGCAATGGTGTGGGGTGGTGTGGGGTGGTGAGAAGAGAATGGGAGTTGGTTAGGGTGCGCTTTCGGCGAATGGAGTGTGGTGATATACAACGAAGGCTACTTACGTGCTGAGTGCATCCAGACATTCATCACGACCTCCTCGGTCTGTTGCCCACGGGCCACATTCTCCCCATACTGGAGCCACTTCAACCCATGCTCGTTGATTGCCTTGTCCATGGGCGAGTGATCGTACCTGTCGTGGGTCATCCGGTTGTACTGGGCCTGCATGATCGAGTGACGATAGCAAACATCGTTCAGCTCGCTTTCAGAGGGGATTGGGTTAGCCGGGCTCTTGGGTGACTGATTGATTGCCACTGCTCCTCATCACAAATAGCGAGAGGCCTACCTGCTGAGCACCAATGGTCGTAGCCCTTGGTTCTGTCTTTCGGTGTTGACCAGGCAGATGAGTCGTTGAGGAGAGAAAGCCTGAGCACCCGTGAAGAGCATCAAGGTAGCGGCCGAGAGGGTGATCAAAGACTTGGACAGCATGTTTGTGGCAAGGTGAGGCTTTGCGGAGGGACGATGTGTAATGGGGAATACCTAAGGCTGAAGGTGTGAGATCTTGCTAATCGGGTGTGCACTTTATATCTTCCACTGTTGTGAGAAGTAGTGTAGCATTAGTGCATGACTAGAGATTTTCTATGTGCAAGTATGCACGTCTTTTCACCATCTAGTATGTACAGCTATGAAACCACCATTTTCGTAACAACCTCGCGTTAATACTATACTGATCTACAAAGGAAGCATGTGGTCTACACATATCGACAAACAATTCTAGGATTTTCCACACAGAGGCTCTGGACCGACTTCCCCATTTACCTCTTGCCTACTAAATTCCAGGAAACCGAGTTCAGGCTTGAAGTTTCAGGATTTATTCAGTAACTAACGATGCAATAGATTTGTTGTTAAGGTACTGGATTCATGAACGCATGTACAGTTGAAAATGCGTGTAAGATGGTACGACAGAAATTAATCAAGCATTTTCAAGTTCGCCTCTCCAAAGCATATTACAGGGCAGCAGATTTATAATTTGTCCAAGAAACGATCAAGGGGAGGGATCTCTTCGCTGAGTCCCTTTCTCTTTCGGATGGTTTTAACAATTTCGGCGACCTTCGAGCTGGGCTCAAGTGGGGACCCGTTCATTAGTTGCCAGTGATCGAACACACATTGAGGGAATGCTTGACCACCAGTATTCGAGCGAAGATCAGCGGTAAAGCCGAAGGATTCGTTAACTGGAAGATAAGCCTTGACGTTGTAAAGCGGTGTTCCTGGGCGTTGTTCCTCAGAAATAACGTGACCACGGCGTCTATTCAATACACCATAAATTCCTCCCATGGCCGAATCGGGGCATTGAATCTCAACAAGGTAAACAGGCTCGTAAAGACCAGGCTCAGCAACCAAGGCGGAGGCGTAAATGACACGACGACAGGTGGGAATGATCTGTCCACCACCACGATGAATAGCATCAGCATGAAGGACCACATCCATAATATTGAATCGGCAACCACGCATTTGCTCTTCCGCACAAACCCCTTCCTTGGTGGCCCATTGGAACGCAGCAACGCAAGAATCCTTAATTTCATTGAGGTACTGAACTCCCTTGGTCACATCAACCAAAAGGTTAGGGCCAGTCGTATCAGGACCAAAACACCAGATCTTTCTTGCGTCTGTGACATCCCATCCGTACTCCTCGGCCAGGATACGGGCACGAACCTTGAAATCATCACGTGGGGCGACCTTGCCTTCCTCGATGTCATGAGAAAGCTCCTCCTGCAATGGGAAGGCCTTCATGAAAATACGATTATGCTTGTTGGGAGACTTGGATAAAGCAGTGATGCTGGACTCCGTTTGAATGGTTTCCTTGTATGGGACCACTGGGTCACCAGTCTTGATGGGGACTTGGGCGTGATCTTCCTCAAGATCCTTCAAACAAATCTCCAAATGCAACTCACCAGCTCCGGCGACAATATGCTCACCAGAATCGGAAGTGTAGCACTGGACACAGGGGTCAGATTTGGAGAGACGCTTCAAACCTTCGACAAGTTTTGGTAGATCGTTGGCGTTCTTAACTTCAACTGCGACCTGAACGACAGGAGATACAGAGAATTTCATAACCTTCAGGTTGTGAGCATTCTCATCAGTGGTGATGGTTCCAGACTTGAGGAGGAATTGATCGACACCGACGAGACCAACGATGTTACCGGCGGGACAATCCTCAATAGGCTCAACATAACGGCCCATCATGAGAATAGTACGTTGGATGTTCTTCACGAACAAGTCTTCCTTCTTACCAGGTTGGTAATTTGGACCTTGGATACGTACTTTCAAACCAGAACGAACAGTACCCGAGAAGACACGTCCGAAAGCATAGAAACGACCCTTGTCAGAAGTAGGTACCATCTTGGATACGTACAACATCAGAGGACCCTTAGGGTCACAGTTACGGATACCCTCAGCACATGGATCATCTTGAGGACCTTCATAAAGGAACTCTGCTCTGTATCTTTGTGCGGTGACAGGAGATGGCAAGTGAATGACTATCATCTCTAATAAAGCATCAGCAGCAGGCAAAAACTTGCGCATGACGACCTTTAACAAGGCTTTTCCTTCCAGATCCTTCTCATCAGTCTTGAGGGGGACCTCCAACTTCTCCAACATGGTGGCGGTCTGCTCCTTCTTGAAGTTCATGATGGAATCAAAGAGCTTGAAGATTGGGTCCAACACAAACATGCAGAAAGCACGTTCAAGAGGCTTGCCATCAGCATCAGTACTCTTGCTGGTCCACTTACGAGTAGCAGGGTTGAAGAAATTCTCTCCCCAAAGCTTGGTCATCATCTTATCCTTATCAACACCAAACTTCTTGGCATACCGTTGGGCAAATTGTCTCAAGGTAAAGCCCCAACCATGAAGGCCGGACCCGAAGGCGACAGTACCACGCTCCGGGTTAACTTGCACGTCACCAAGAACGGGATCGAAGTACGTGGAAATAATCACGTTAACTGACTCAATGGTACGAAGGAAAGAGGTGTACAAATCCTCCTTGCTCAACTGCAATTCCAACAAAGCACGATCAACTTTGTTGATGATAATTACTGGTTTGATACGCTCAGTAAGTGCCTGACGCAAGACAGTCTCTGTCTGCACAGAGACTCCAGAAACACAGTCCACGACAACCAAAGCACCATCAGTAACACGAAGTGCAGCAGTAACCTCCGAAGAGAAATCGACGTGGCCAGGCGAATCAATCAAGTTGATCAAGAACTCATTGCCATCAGTCTTCTGCTTGACATCACCGATATCATCCTTAGGAAGCTCAAAGAACATGGAGATCGCGGTAGATTTGATGGTAATACAACGATCCTGTTCATCCTGACGAGTGTCAGTGAAGCGAGTCTCCCCGGCTCTGGCAGAAGAGATAATACCAGCCTTGGAGACGAGAGAGTCGGTAAGGGTGGATTTACCGTGGTCGACGTGGGCAATGACAGACATGTTACGAATGTTCGTAATCTTGTCCATAAGACCACGAATTTGATCTAAAAACAATTACATAGGCAGTTAATGGAAAGTTCAAGGATGAATTGGAGAAGGCGCTCGTTTCCAAAGAAAGAGCATGCCAACGTACCGATGGTGAAGTTAACCATTTCGACTGGACAATAGAGAATAAAATGGAGTGAAGACTTTGGGAGTCAATGTAAGCCCAGGCGATAGAGCAAGGTAGCAGCTGGCTCGCTACTTATACCTCATTGCTCACCCGACACACATCATTCCAGTGCATCGAGTAGCTCACATGAAGTGGGAATCGTAATGAGGAAAGACCAATGAAGGCGACGGAAGAGCTACACAGCTGTATCACTCCAAGCAGAAATAGGAAACAGGGTAAGGGGCATTGAGTTAAGATAGAATAATCGCCAGAATTCATATAGCCCATGGTATCATAATATGGGACTATTCATTCAGACTCAATGCTAGGTAAATCACCGCGCAAACAGTCACATGAAATCCGTCCTTGCCATTACGACTGCAACGAGAGTCAAATCTAGCAATTCGAGGGAATTCGGGTTATTTTCAGCCTTGGGGGAGTAACTCTGGGGATCGGGTAATCAGAAATATATTGATGTATGTTTTACTTTCCCATTTATGATGCCGCATTGTTATATACGGCTCCAGCCTGTTGGAGTATCCTTCCAATTGATTGTGAATCGAGGGCCGACACCGAAAACCTGTCACTTGGTCTCGGTATTACATGTCATCATAGGACGACCCTTCCACTGCTCTCATTGGTACCCACTGAAGAGAATGGGAATTTTACGTCTGGTCTAAACGAACAACGGTGATTGGGGAGTGCATAGAGTGTAACTGTGTGACCACAACCGGGTATCTATTTAAAACAGTCTCAATATCCATTTATTGCCTACGCAGTCCACACCGATGCTCACTTTATCCCTCATAACAGTTCTACTAAAGAGAAATCCCGTTGGATCTGGTGGGATTGGATTGGGAATATGAGACTCCGCAGCGTATTTATGAGCAACCACCTCGATTTCGATTGGGATATGGAATGCCTACAGGTGCTGACTCTTCATTTGTGATCAACGGCGCCGATGTAGGATAGCAGTGCTGGTACACCGTGCCTGACAAATGTATATACCATCTAGCTTACCTCCTGCTAGACCTGGTTGACACCGCAACGCATATGATGCGAAGCCATTCAATGGTTATCGATGATCTTCAGCGTGGCCTATCAAGCAGCTGGCGTACGTAGACGTTAGCACGATCTAAGCAGTGCTGTAAACCATGCATATGCCCAAGATGCTCCCAATCCAATTTTTATCTGGGATCATACTCCCTGCTTGCAAGCTGGTCTATGCTGATCGTATACGAAAACAAGCAACAATGTGCGTGAATGCTCAGATCTAGAGTCACTGCTAATCTGCCCTTAACATGGTGGGGATTAAGGGAAATCATCCTCACGTATGACTGACATGAGCATTGTGGAGCTATCGAGCAGTGTTGCTCGATTGGCAGCAACGCCTATTGGATTTGTGAATTAGAACCTGCCCTTAATCTAGTTTGCGAGTAACAAAAGCCATCCAAGCCGGAATGAGAATCCTGCATATCCACGGAACGATTACTTGTGGTAGCACGCATTGTGGTTGGGTATCGAGTGTCCCGAGGCCCAGGCTCTACATGGTTAGATGCGCATTCAATCTTCCTACAGTAGTCTCTGTGAGTATAATGCAACGGCCACGTGATCTCCTAGAGCTGCGTCGATACCAAGCATGTCTGCTCATCTACTTGGCTCCATAGCAACTACACCTCATCCATCGAGGTTTTCATATGCACGGTCTTGATCAACGGGATGCTCAGCCGTACTCGACTTTCTATGGGCTTGCGA
Source organism: Basidiobolus meristosporus CBS 931.73 (assembly GCA_002104905.1). Taxonomy (NCBI): domain Eukaryota; kingdom Fungi; phylum Basidiobolomycota; class Basidiobolomycetes; order Basidiobolales; family Basidiobolaceae; genus Basidiobolus; species Basidiobolus meristosporus. The sequence goes on along the minus strand of MCFE01000061.1, from coordinate 9,308 downwards.
CCAGAGACCAATGGGGCTCTTTTACACCTGCTCTAGGTCCGTTGCTGGGATGCTCAGTGCTTATCCAGAGTCATGATAAATTGAAGGTCCATCATAAATTGGTCTATTTATTTTCACAATATATGTAACAAACTAATGATCAAAGGTGAAATTAAGTGTGATCAAAGCATGCGTAATATGCTGGGATCGATAGATCACCTTAGGCCTCTAACAAAGCATCCTCTGGATCGTAGTTCTCATTGAGGAGACGATACAAGTATGATGGTGGATGTCCGCCGCTATATATGGTAAACAACTCAGCTCACGATAAGATTGACATGCTTCGCAAAGATACTTACACATTAGTAATGAACAAGCTCACGAGTTCAGGTGGGATGTAATCGAAATAGGGATTCACCAAGTCAATTTTGTCAATGAGATCACCTTGGAGCTTGAGTGAGTATCGAGTCAACGACATGCAGTAGCAAACTAGCCCTTACCTTCTTCGTATTGCAATACAGGGTTGGGTGAGACGCACATGTTGAGCGTATCTGGGTCATACGGGAATTGGGGGGAAAGTTTGTATAAACCAGTGCATACCACTACTGGCGTGGAATGATGCTTGGCCGCTGTAGCAATTGTCTGGCTACCCGCAACAGCAATTAAACTGCCGTTGGCAAGCACTGCCCGGAGATGTTAGCACGGTTGCCTACTGGAAGTGTGGGACAGAAAAAATAGAGTACCAGCATGAGTGCCCAGAATAACCTTGTTGACTCTGGAGAGCACAGCGAAAATAGCGGAATCTGGAATCACAGTGGTCTCGATTCCTGCCAAAGCAAGCGAGCGGGCCATCTCTTGTCCATGATACCTAGTGGCAAAAATAAACAGCGGTCCATTGGCTGTTCTCGTAAATGCAAAACTTACAAAGGAGCAGTTTCGGCCACGATGACTTGGAATTTACGCTTCTTTGCCGCTGCCTTCAAAAACAACTCAACAGTCTTCGATTTGCCACAAGTCATGATAATCTCACTAAAGCAAAGTTAGCGCTACTATGATGGATACCGCCAGGTTTACACTTACTTCGAGTGGATATGCTCCAGGGCTTGTGCAGAAATATTGACGTAGATATTCTCCAATTCCTCGACAATTTCTTGAATTCCTTGAATAATTTCTGGCTTGAGGGGTACTTAGGGTTAAGGTAAATCTCTTTAGAAATTCGTGACGAGTCAACTTATCAGGAAAAAAGGATATTGGAATGATTGGCAAAGCGAACTGGCTCCTTTTGGAAATCGCCAAGGAGATTGTACATTGAAGAGGATGAGGCAAATTGAGGAGCCGGTCTAGGTCCAGAGGTATGATTAGTCTCAAAGTTGCTGTTTTCGTCTTCTTCGGCAAAGGTACTGTTCTCTTCACGAATAAGACGGAGCACTCTACGAACGATATTGCCAATAGCAAGTTCTGGGATAACAATCAGAAAGCTGTATCAATAAGATTGAGTTTTGTGAGTATACCTTGTGGCTGTGCAGCAACTAAGCGCTTCCCAACAGATTTCACAGTTGCGATCAAAACGTCCACATTGTTCCAGCGACTGATTGATACTACTTGTCTCAGTAAAATGGCGGTTTCAACAGAGACTTGCCAAGAACCCACGACTTGTCTAATGAATCCAGTTAATCACGGCATACTTTGCTACGCGAAGAGCTCATCTCTGTACCTTCTCTTGAGTCTGGCAATAAAGTGATCTATCTGAGCGTTTAGATCTTTCGGTGCAATTTGGGTTGCCATAGTAGAATCGAACCACTGCGTTAGTGCTTGTAATCACTTGCCCTAAAGTTACAAACAACTTTACCCAGAGATTACTCGTTCGAAAAGAAAAATTCGGGTCAGGGGGTCAAATAAGATCGAACGACTGGGGCATCGATTCAATCAAAAAATTTGGTGGTAGTTGGCAACTTGAAAAAAATAATTAAGGGGAATTGGAATACAGAGGCCATTAGGGCATGTCAACATTGCAATGATTTCTGGATGTTAGACACGTACCTAAGCAGAATTGACATATCTTGTCAGCGAACTTATCAACTCTACAACCTTTGATGCGCGAGCTGTGATATATACTAGGTTGATGTTTTCTGAAGACCGAGTACTTGAATTGATCTATTTGATGTCAGTGACTCCAAATGAACTGATATCTTAACTACTCAAAGAACCTCCTCTTGTAAGGGCCTATGCCCAAACTCTTCACCTCTGCCGATGCGGAGTTGTATTCTCATCCCTCAAATATCGGTCTATGCACTATTAGGCTAAATCCCATGGATTGATCAATGACGTGCAACTAATCAATCAAGACAACGGTCAACCAATCTGGGGTTCCCAGTATGAAAATTTCTCCTTTGATGAATTTAAATGTTTTCCGAGAGCCCGAGTTAGCTTGTACTTACACTTCGAATCTTCTTAAAATGTCCCAAGAATTCAGCGAACAAGACCAACGCGAATTGGCCCAATTCCTTGAGGGAGAGAATGCCAAGGCTAAGCTTCAACAGAGCATCCACACCTTTGCTGACCTCTGCTGGGATAAATGCATCACCAAGATCGGAAATAAGCTTGATCGCTCCGAGGAGGCCTGTCTCACCAATTGCGTTGACCGCTTCCTTGATACCTCACTTTTAATTGTCAGAAATCTTGAAGAGAAAAGAGGCTCCTTCTAGACTGGAAATCCACATGGACAATTAACTACCTTCATTGCTGTACCCTTTTGGGCGTTTTTAGGCCCTGAAGCCATTTCATTCAAGCATTACAAGTCCGAGTAGACATGTTAAAGACACATTTCATCCAAGACATCGCTTAGAATAAAGTACGATTCTTGCAAGCATCCAGTCAGTCGCCAGGTATCAAAATGTCAACGTGGCCAGTATATTCCTAGTGGCCTTCTGAGGTCATGAACAAACCATATCTGAATTTTTCTCTCACCCTAATGGTATGCCCTGAGGACCAATTTTTCCATGTTTATGCTGTTCTGAGACCAGCAGAAACGAATTATTCATTCGTAGTACTCGCACCTTGCGTACAGGGGACTTGACGTAATGGTGGCTCTTGCAGTGTGATGGATGTCTTATAATGGGCTGTATTTATTAGGCTATATATGTATATATATATTACTTGACATTTATGGAGCAAATGAGTCACGGTAATTCTATTTAGTTCTTGGGGGCTTCCTTGTAACTGATGACAGCCTCCTCACCCATAGCGGAGATAACGGTGACAAGGATTTCCTTGCCCTCGTTGAATTCCTCCTCCATCTTGTCACCCAACTCACCTTCGGGTTGCTTGACGTCATCCTTCATGGAACCGTCGTTCAACATCAAGCTGAGGAAACCATCATCAATGTTGATGAGGGAGTATTCTTGGCGAGTGACGTTGGGAACATCCATGTTGTGGGTGGAGGGGGAAACATCTTCGAGCTTCTTGCCAGTGAAGATATCAATGGCAACCAAGTTAACCTTGGCGTGACCGTGCTTTCCAGTCTTGGAGGTAGACATATCGACAATCTTGCAGGGACGGCCCTTGATGACAACGTGACCGTTCTTACGAAGGGCAGAGCACTGCATAGGGTAGGTGAGAGAGGCACCGGAAGTGGCGGACTCGAAGGTGTGGTTGTGTTGCTCGTCGTCAGACATGGTTCTACAATCAATGATTTACGGTTAGCACCCAAGCAATAAAGTGCTGGCTGGTGCGAATCAACATACCTTGGAAGCTGAAGATGTAAGAATGCAAAATTCAGTGAGTAACAAGCTAGCGACCAGGCGAGTTTATATTGGATAGCTACAGTCAAAAAATCACCGCCTTATCCAAACTTTTTTTCGCATTGGCCCCAAGGCCAGGGTGTTCCAGAGTTCCTAAATTTTCACCATTTTCTTTTCCATTTTCCTTTGCTGTCAAACGTACCCTTCAATGGGATTGACAAATCAACATGGCTGGAGATATAAATGGAATCAAATTAACCATCGCCGAGATCCCGTTCCCCCATTGGTGCAGACTCATCAGCGCAATTCACTACTAATTGAATGGGTCCGAATTCTATTTGGATCCCAAGTTGGGATGGAAAAGATGAGGTACTCCATGGTGACTGAAAATGGAATTTCCCGATTGATTTAGCAATCACTGGCTGAGAACTCAGCTTCGAATAAATGTATCCAACTGTATTGTTGAGACTGGCTGCGAAATACAATACGGGTGCGTTGCTGTTGCTTCAATAGGATTGTTTGCCCCATCTCATTTCCTACGATAAGATGTGCAGATGCATTGCCATCATATCGTTCCTTTTTTATCAAACACCATCCCAAAACGCATCTTTTCAACCAGATTGACCAAGCAATCTACGGAAACATCGTCATTCATTCTGGCGAATATCTGGTGGTTGTGGTTGGCCGTAGGATCAGATAGCCACCTTCCTGCTAGCAGTCGCCTAGCCAACATCATGCCCAACGTATAGTGTACATGAGTAGTCGTGGCGACCTCAGCTGGCCATGAAGCTTTGTAGAGTTCTAGCTGATCTCTTCGGCTGCTGTGGAGATGGGGCCAGGGAAAGCGCTATTCGATATTTTCATCAACACCGTTCCAATGGGTGCAGCATTTAAGCGTCTATTCACTTATTTGGGTACGCAACCCGTGAATAGGGTAACACAATGCAGTTGAGCTAATCTCTTGGAGTTCGGCTTGGAATGCCAATCTAGTGTTGTGGTATATCCTGGACTCTAAGCTTCCACCATCAAGGATACTGATACTCCGTTGGCTACCAAAATCCCAGATCAATTACCCATAATGACCAGGAGCTCGGTGGTTGTGCCATGGCCGAGGGCAATCGATCCTCCAGATATAGTGGTCAACATGATTCAATAGGATTGTTGCCAATTCTCCAAAAGACACAGAGGTGATGAATTTGGCGCGAAAGTCTCACTTTTTTCTTTCTGTGCGGCAACATCTCGATATTACTAGGGTGTACAAGCTCTTGTTTAGTTGTGTATCAAAAAAATGGTGATCACCAAACTCTCCACTATCGATGTCAGCGTTTATTCGTATAAAGAGGATTTACAGTAAATGTGAGGTTTGTTCATGAATCAGGTGAACTAGAGTGCCGAGTAACCTTTTTTTAGTTTTGGGTTGATGCACTGCTGGTTGATGGGGCAGGGGAGCTAGCGATGAGACAGACATACATTATATGATTCTCGTTCGAACGGTTTATGACCAATTCACTGGAGATGGCTAGCTATTTCACTGTAGACCAACTTTTATTCGAGAGACAATAGCTGATACTTCAAAGCATACCAAACCCCTGGAGAACCATAGCTTTTGTATGAAGACCTTAAGGTGGTGCTCAAAGTTACCGAGATTGGCAAAGTTTCTAACCGGGGTAGAGGCATGTATCCCATACCTGAGATAAACAACTTCATAGTTTCCATCGGTGCGGATAATCGGTATCCTATCTCCGGTATCTTTGGCGCGAGAGGTGTTTTATATCATTTCGTTGTACACAGTGCTTTTGAGGTTCTGCCCGCCTCTACTATAGAAATACGCATGGAGGGAAGATATCCCCAGAAATTCACAGCCTTTGGTCGTACTGTTACCCTTGCGAATCGTGGTCATTTTTTTGCTGATTCGAGAAGTATCTGTTCTTTTGACCAGGTTTCCAAGCAGATACGTGATACCCATTCTGGTATAATCAAGGACGTTTCTGTGTATTTCGAACTTTTAGACACTTTTCAATTTAGTTTCCACACAGGCGTATCGCATGTAGATCGCTTTTCTGGAAGAACCATGGTTGCTAATGATGCCAGGTGAAGGGCAAGTGATTTCTACGATACCATCGGGTACTGTGGTTTATATCGTCAAGGAATATACTAACGCTGACTACGCGCTGATAAAAACTGCATGGGCTACATGTCTGGCTGGCGCGTTATTAAACAAGACAATACTCCAGTATATAGATGAGTATGGAGGAGAACTACTAGCAAGTGTTATAGCAAGGTCAATACCGTATTACAGAAACACTTGTGTCAGGATTTTGCGATAATTTGTCATGAAGAGCAGTTTGCCTATATTTCAAGACGACATCTTACTTGCTAAAAATTACTTGTATCAAGGTGATGCTGAGTATATCACATTCCAGTGAAGCCCCAACTAAGCACACAGAAAGCGGTATTATCGACAAAAGTTACCGCACCGCATGTTCGAGCCTGAAGTAGCATGGTTGACTATGGCATACTTACATCATGGTGCATTATTTTACAGTGGTGCTAAAACAATTGATTCTTCGTTTTGTCTGATGCTGGTCAAAGCCATTCCAAAATCCTTGCGGATAGAAAACAGTGCTTTGGTTCTATTGTGCTGTTATCATATTTATTTTGGCGCAAGAAGCTAAAACAAAGTTGTCTATTACAAAGTCGACCCGAGGGCCGTAGCAACCAAGTAGCTACAAGAATATTTTCCATTAAAATTTCAAATATTCATATAGAGGATTTTTGCAGTAGTAGCATTGCTAGTTTACATAGCAAGCGGAATTGGGAACCAGTAATGTGTTAGGCATTTCAATAAAGTATGGTTTTCGCTTATGAGAAACTCTGGAAGAAGTGTGCAATTACAAGTGTAATACTCGTTTGTTGGTCAATTGTGTTGAATGAAAGCATTTCTACTTCTGTAGAATCTTTCAATACTAATGATATCAATGTGTTGTAGAAAGATATTCGTAAAGTTTGTGGACCTTTGAATGACATTGAATTTCCATATTTAGAAACCAGGAGTTGATTTTTAATGAAACAACTCATGAGTAATCGGTGCTAAACCAACACTGCCCCTTCTCAAAACCTCTGCCGACTGTCAGACATGTTCCACACTATATTTCACCATGTCCAGCTTAGTCCGATAAATACGCCTGGTTGAAGATCGGACTCGTGAGCACCAGTGGTGCCGCATTGCTTGTTGCTGCAGCATCACCTTTCGTTGGCATGGATGAATCAGGCCTTAGGCCTTTTTATTCTGCCAATTTTGGAAAACCTTACTCTTAGCAGACTTCACTCCGCCATGACTTCCATCTCTGGGTCCATAATGGTTGCTTTTGTTTCCTTGAAGATCAACACACAAACATTGATCCTCACATGCGTCATGCCCCTCCTTGGGGGTCTGGAACAAAGAATCACTCAAGTATTTATTGCCCATTTCGGATCCGTCAGTATCTAAATTGCGGTCTTGGGGACTATGGGATCTGGTCTTGCTTCCTTCGTCACGATGTGGACACCATGTCCGCTCTGATGAGTGGCATTATTGCCGGGATGTTACTTAAAACCAGTCATTAATCGTATTTCATATTGTACATTCTGCTTTATTAGCTTCAACCAATTCGATCTCTGACTGACTGTCGAATTTTCACTCTTTGTCATCACCAACTCAAACTTACAAAATGATGTTGGACCATATCTCTAATCCATCTCGTTACCATCAGTGCATCTATGGTTTCCATTAACCTGCCCTTCGTCACTTGCTATCTCATCATTGTCATGCTTAGATGGATTCCTGGGAACTATCATTAATTGCTAGTGTTTATTTGAGTACGCCTGACATGTATATGAGGGGTTGCCTCAGCCAATTTCTCTATCCTTCGCTCCCCTCCGCTACTACAACCACTGTTTCCTCCGTGATTTCCACCACTGCTACTATGATATTCGTATTCACTTCCAACCGTAGCCACTCTCACTATAAATATTGGTGTTAGCTATCACCACCTCACTGGAGCCATCATTTGTATTGTAGTCATGGTTAAGAACAGCAGTGCTGGTCGTAATCAAGGCTGAAACCATCAACAGGATTTGGAGAGTTATAGACTTCATAACTGAAATAAAACCAGAATTAGTTGGCCGATGTAGGGAAGTAGGGAATCAGGCTCGTCATTGATAGCCGTTAGGAAGTCCAAAGTAAGAATGGCCTCAGCAGATCCCAAGAACTGGGTCGAGGGATGGCGGGATCCAATGCTGTTACCGGGTAAACATTGTAGTGTCTCCAAAGGACCCATCATTCCTCCAGAAAAAACACAATCCAGGCTCGGCGGAGAACAAAAGCCTAAGGTATTATGTTCGTCCAGAGTAGGATCCATCAGATGATAACGATCCATGCCTCATATATATATATATGGGGTACTTGTAATGATCATAAGCAAGTGATTGTTCCGTATGCTTATCAATGTTCATGATACTTCAGATATCATTGTAGTGGGTTCAAGCATGCTACCCAATATAAACCTAATATAAAAATGTGGGTGGTGGAACCCGGGCGGATTTGTACTGTCCAAGGATTTGTTAATCCAGCATATTGAGTGCGGTCTTATGCAATGCTGGCCTGAAGGTTATCTCGCCCCACTTAGGAGGCTTGGGGCGATAAGGAGGTTCCAACTGCGAAACATATTCCTTCTGGGCTGTTTAGAATATTTATGCTAATTGCTTTGTGGTTATTTTCCCAAGCAACAAGATTAATAAACAAATGATTAACAATGATTCGTGTACACCCAATCACGCCACTGGAATTATGATTCCAATGATCATTACTCTTTTCAAGTCGTTTGTTACCTTTTGTGTACAACCCATTTGAATCAGAGCCTACTGGTATCAGGCAAAACCAAATTCAGATAGCTTACCCCGCCAACTTTTGCTCTAGGAAAAACCGCAATTTCATCAATCCAATAATTAGGCGGAGAATGGTAAACATGCATGGGTCTGAGGCCGGGATCTGCTCCCTACTGATCAGGCAGTAAAAGGTTCACTGAGCGCTGGTATCAGCTGTAAGAGCCTCCACTAGTGGATTACAGCTGGCTACTGTGTGTCTGGAGAGCTGTTGACTCCATATTGCCCTTGAGTTAGGTTATGTCTACTCAGCATATTCCAAGAAAACAAAATCTGGTTACATAAATATCTCCACCACTATGACCAGACGTGAGACAGTGAAGATATACATAAAACCAATGATTTACAATACCTTAGCCAACATAGTACAGCGTTGAGAAGCAGCACGTGAACGCATGAATACAGTGGCGCATGATAGTAGAACCAATAATATTTCCCATACTTTACGCTTATTCCGCTAAAACCATCATACTTGATGGTTGCCAAGTGCGGCTACGGTACAATACCAGTTTAATGGAGTTAAATCCAGCAATGTCTAGCACTACGCTCATCATAGCCAATACTGGCAGAAGATGTCAGGATATTGGGGAAATAGGTTGGAGTATCTGTGTTATTGTAATATATAGGAATAGGCTATTGTGCAACTCCAGATAATATCTGGTGGCT